>NDGN011468087.1:0-15275 GCA_002564285.1 Tympanoctomys barrerae
TGTATTTTAGGGGGAGGTCTACAAGGAGTTCTAGGTCTCACTACTAGATCGGACTCGTAGTGATTCTCCTGTGTACAGACTCACAAGTGCTATGGGATTATAGGCGAGCAACACCACACCCAGTCTCAATTGCAGTCTCAGCCTGCCCCGGGGGCGGTGTGCGCACAGCAAACCAAGGAGCACCTGTCTCCTGATCCTGCTTAAGGGGGTCTTCACGAGACAAAAGTGTAAGAACTGGGAGAAACCACTGCATTCTGCCCCTACCACCACCTCTCAGAGATCTCAGGTTGGGGAGGGAACTGAGTTGGTGGGTACTGGCCTTGGGGCACACAGGGATCTATGAAGACCAAACATAGAACCAGGTCAGGACAGAGGAGATGGGAGGAACCCAAATGCCTGCTTTATGGAAACACCATGTCAGCAGGAACAAGGAACTCAGGCTGCATGCCCTGGTTTGGAGCACCTACAACAGCAATTTTTCCCAACACAAATGAATAGCGGAGGCTCTGCTTTCCTGTGCCTCTGCCTATATCTAGTGCTCTCTGATGCTCACCCTTTCACATTGTGTATGCGTCGGCCACTCTCACATCATCAAATGGTGACAGTGCTGGCAGACTGTGATGTAACTGTATGGGCATAATAAGGTCCTAGCTACACCAAAAGCAGCTACAGATAGGTTCCCCATCTATAAGGAACCAAAATCATCATGCTTGTGAAAAGATAAATAAAAATGACAATCAGATCCTTACAATGGGTGCTAGACTGCCAAGTGTGCATGAAGCCAAGAGGCAGGGTACAACCTGGGTGGGGGCCAACGTGACAAATTGGCTGGCTATCCAAACTAAAAATTTCTTTAAAATCATTTAAGAGCCTGTCACGGTATAAAACACAAATCATATGAAAATCCAGTGTTACCTCAAACTGTATAAAAAGCCTTAGAGAGATTTAAAACTAGTAGAATTTTTATTCAGTGGTCAAGAGAACATAGCATATGAAATCTATGGTGATTAAAATTGGGCAGAAATCTCTACTTGAAATTTCTGTTAGTTTCTGACTGGATCTAATTATCAGGGACCTGTGCAGTGAGTTCCCAATTTTCTGAATAATTATATTACACAGTGAAAAAGAAAGAGCAGTACAATGGATCTGGAATGATCAGTTGTTCACCAAAGGCCATTAGGCAGCCAGAAACTTGGTATTTAGTGATCATATTTACACTGAGGAAAAAGAGTAGGGGATTAGCACATGATTTAGAGGGCAATGGCAATCTTTTGCTGAGAAGGTTCTTATGTTGATGATCACTTTGGATGACTCAGAGGTCAGGAGTGATTGTATGCTCATGAGGATGTTATGTTGATGAGAATGGTGGAAAGAGGTGGCAGGTAAAGAAAAGTTTTTCCCTTACCCCAGGTGAAAACTTATAATTTTTTTACTATTCAGTTTTCAAGAAACCAGAATATCTTCAGCTGTTGTAATCTTGCTCTACAGCAGCACAGCATCATAGGACCATTGAGGCCTGAACCAGAGACACATGGAATTACATTTCCAAATACCACAGCCAGGTCCCATGGCAAGATACTAGGCTTGGGCAAGCCCAAATCCCAATTTAATTATGAAATTATTTTCCTCCAAAGTTATATTTAACAGTCCTCAAGACTAAACCTTCATAATTTTTTATACATATCTTTTCTGTGTTAAGTCTTACAGAAAGATATCCTACAAGCACTGTTAAAAGAAAGGTCAGAGTGGTGAAGGAATATGAAAGAGGACATTCTTACTTGAAGGAAAGGAGCATGAATTTTCCAATAATCTTAAGACAAAGTAGAATATAGAAAAATATTAATTATAGGTAACATGTTAATATTCCTTTTAATTCATTATTATTATTACTACTATTATTAATATTATTATTAAAGACCTATATTAACAGGTGCTGGAAATTTGTTGACTTTTTTGAAAAAGTCAAATTGTGAGCTTTTATTATGAATTAAAAATGAAGTTCTTAAAAATCTGAACTTGACCTGATATGAAACAATTTAAAAACCTTTAAAGGTATATTGAGAAAAAACAGGCTTAAAAAAAAAAAAAAAAAACACTTTCATCATTACCAAAAAGAGCTATCATTAGGTAAAAAAAAATAGAAACCTCATAATTCTTAGTATAAGAGATTTCTGATAATTCACCTACAGAAGAGTTCTCATTGGTCTATTTATAATTACGAATTTCTAAAATTAAAAAAGAGCTATTATATTAATTTGGCTAAATGTATATGAATGCATTATGATTATATAAATACATTGTCTTGTGAGTTTGTTTTTTACTGTGTTCAATCATAAACAGATATTTTATTTGAGCTCAGAAATTTTTCTTTTTTGCCTTTTTCATTTTTAGAACATGGTTTTGTGATTTAAATTGGCTTTGAGATTGACATTATCAAAACTAAAAGCACCCAATTAACCAACAGATTAAAGTGATATCAAAGTTGGTTTTATAAATGCAATGCATATTGCTATTTGTATATAATAATTTGAATGTCTTGCAGTGGTTAAATTAATGTGTTAAGTGCTATCATTATGCTGTTATAGGTCATTAAAATTTGTAAAGTAATTGAATGGAGAAACTTTAGACTAGAAAGATAAATTGGGCAGAACTCTTCATGGTGAATAAAGAATCAGCTACCTAGAAAAAATTTTATTCCAGCCTTTTTTTAATTAATGAGGTCCTCAGTAGTCTCCATAACCTTATGGGAGACACTTCAATAAATGTTAAAAATGTTATTGTAATATATTTACTTTGGTCATCTTCAAAAGGTTAAATTTTCTATAAGAAAAACAAAAAAATTTCTCACTAAATGATGCTTGCAGCACACAAAAAAATTATGAAACAATAGTGTTTATAAGGCTATGACAATTAATTATTGGTAGGTAATCACATGGAGTATTAAAAGTATAACATGCCTCCAGCTGTACAGACCTTTCAAGATGTAAAGCTGGGATTGTTTGTGATATTTTTTTCTTTCAGACTCAGACAACAATCTTTCTCTTGTGCTGCAACTAATTTTAATAAAAGTTATATGTCAAATGAACATGAGATCATATCAACTCACAATTTTTAAACAAAACTTATGGAATGTTTATGTTATATATGTGTCACTACACTTAGATATACTTATATATTAAATAGTCTAGAAAAAGTCACATTATTCTTCAGTGATGACCCACTAAAGGACAACCAATTAGGTGAGAGGATTTTATGTACTAGATAGATATGATGGACTATTTTATGTACAGGAGAAATATATGTGCATTGCAAAAATAATGTCATCATGATTGTCATGTTAAAATATTATGTATGGGCTCTTATCTCAAGTTTTCTTATAGATTATAACTGTTGTATGTCTTCATTCTGTGGGAATTCAAAGGTAAGTAACACTCTTCTTGATATATTTTATATTTCAAACTTTTTGATATTCAAATAAAATAATAATTGATCTCATTGCTCATACTACAATACTGTCATTGAATGTCTCTTTTAGTTGATCAACTACAGAGCATTGGAGACCATAACTAGAGAGATAGCTGGCTAAAAGGGCAGCCAGTTTGGCTCTGGCACTCCAGTTGTCAATAAGGACCCAGGACATGAGAGCATCTTTTCTGTGACATCCAGCAACTCTGGTGAATCTCCCAATCTCTTGATCAGGAAGATTGCTGGGCCAGAGAATAAGAGTAAATAATGGATAATGCAGAGGAAAATGTCTCCCAAACTTTCACAGAAGCCAACTTGGTCAAGCAAAGGCTGCGTCCCTTCCTGACAGCTGACACCAACAGAAGAGATGAAAGATGCTATTCATAGTTCCAAAATAATGCTGGAAAGACTTATCTCACCTTGACAGATAGCAAGAGGATAGTTTTAATTAACACATGCGTCACTTTAACTTGTACTTGAACACCCAGCAGAAAAGTATGAGTAACTACATAAAAGGGACTGCAAGCAATAAAGTGACAGTATCCATCTACACCAATACCTGATCACTGTTATGAGTCATTGAGGATAAATTACTGTAGAATCTACAAATGATCCACAAAATTCCTTACATTCTTTAGCAAAAATTAGCTAAAACTAGAGAGAATTAGGAGAAAATATCAGGCTCCATCAGTGTAGAGATCTACAAGATAGTGGGTTGCAATCATAATTCCAGACCCATTAAAAATAGATTCTAGACTTGGTGCTGTCCCAAACCTGCTTTTCTGCTTCAATATTCATGCTTTGATTATATATGGTCTAATTTTTCAAGGTATTTGTTTATTTATTTTTTTTTAGTGGGAGACAAACTCCAAATGATCATATAGATGAACCCAATGATAAAAGTTCTGCATCTTGTTGGAGATCCAGCAGATCAACTTCATAAAAAGTGTTCAGAACTGCTAAACCACAATAGACTTTTATGTGTTTCCCATTAGATTAGCTCTTTGGATGGGTTCCTTGAAGGCAGCCTCTCCTACAGCAAATCATCTTAGTTTGAAACAGTTGAAATGGAAACTGTTCCCGGTCTCCCCTAACAACATATAGGGATAGTCCTTCAGAGGGGAAAATATTGTAGAAAGTTAAGTTAGTTACAAGTATTATCAGCAGTTAATTGGGTCAGGGCTTCAATACGTGACCAAAATAGCCAAAAACATATTTATTAAAGGCCAGGCTTTAATAAAAACAAAAAAATTGTTCTTAAAGGTCAGTTAAATAAATAAAAATGTGGAATGCTGTTACCCCCAAAACATAACTAAGCTTTCTACCTTAAGAAAAATTTGAATCCTCTTGATAAAACTTTACTCCACCAAAACTTCATTAGAAAAAAAATCATGAACGCCCCTAGAGGACAAATCCTACAAACAGTTGTCCAAACTTGAAAGAAGAATGGCCCCATATAGTTAATAACATGGGGACAAGTTCAAGCTTGTGTATTAAGAGGTCATGAAACATCACTGTGGGTGCCATCCCAGCACATACACCATGCAGGGAGATGATGCTCAAAACCATGGTGAAGTCTGCTGCCAGCCAGCCAATTTTAGATTCTACAATGGACTGGAATGCTAATAACTTTGTGTCTTTTAATTCTGTTCTTAGCTATAGGGAGTACTAAACCTGACAATGCCTAGACCTACCCAACTTTAAGTCATAATGTTTTAACAGCTCCAATTACAAACCCAAACATGAGGAATGGTGGGTGACTGAACTTTACTGGTTACGTTACAGATCACAGAGGCCTCTGGTCATTGTAGAAAACTCATACTCACAGTGCTATGAAGACGAGCTAACGCCATACCTGAGACAGCTGAGGACATGGGTTGCTGACACTTCCCATTCCAGGTCAATAAAACTGTCAAACTTAGAGATCAAACACTCTCTTAATTAGCAAGTTTTACTAGCTTTGTTAGAGCTTTTTTCATGGATTTTCAACCCCATCCAACCCTCCCTGGTATACACACCCAAATATTTAGAAACTCAGTAAATACTGTGATCAGGAAAACTCATGGTCTCTACATGTAGAGTTCAAACATTCCTGGATTCCCCAAAACCATACCATTTATTTCTATTTAATAAATCCTTCACTGTAACTCACTTTAGTTTAGGGGCTAGGCCAGGTCATCAGCAGTGGTGCTTTGCATCATGCATTTGTGCTATGGCATCCTAGAATTATTACTTCTGTCCAGCTATGCTTTTCCTACCTGCAATTCAATTTTGCACTATCTCCCCTCATGTTATCTCCTTTTTTCAGCATATAGTAATCACTTTCACATATTCCAATCTACTTTTTAAAGCATCCACATATAAGAGAATATATGTATGTGTACTTCTGTGCCTATTTTATTTTCTTCTGTTGGTTGATACAGTGTGTCAACTTGAGTTGTAGGAAGTTTTGCTGGATTGGCTTGGCCATTCCATGCCCTGGGGTGTGGGGGCCCCACCCTAGGGCAGGGTGGACCCACCATAGAGTGATCCAGCATAAAACAGATATATAAACAGGTTGAAGAAGGCTTCTGTGTGGCCCCACTTCCTTGGAGGAGTTGAAGCTTCACAGAACCCCTCTTCAAAGGAGCTTGATCTTTGCAGCTGTCTGGAGGGAAGAGAAGGAGGTTTGATAGATGCTTCAGCTTATGTTTCTCCTCTGATCTTTGTTGTTTTCCCATGCCATGAACTGCTGCTGTCTGCTGGGAAGCCAGTGGAGTATGGAGTAAAACAACCACTAACTGAGCTAAATAAACCTTTCCTTCCTTCGTTTTGGGCCTTGGGTATTTTGTCCCAGCAAGGAGTAAAAAGTAATCAACAGATTTCCCTAATATAATGAACTCTAATTTCATCCATTTTGCTAGAAAGTACAGAATGTCATTCTTTTTCATGGTTGAGTAATGCTCCATTAGACAGAAAAAGTACGTACTTTACCCATTTATTCACTAGTGAACATACCTCAACTTTTTTGAAAAGTACAGCAACAAACCTAACTATGCATGTGTCTCTGATATGCTGATATCATTTTCTTCAGACATCTATAGAAAAGTAGAACAGGTAGATGATATTGTCATTCTACTTTTAATTTTTCAGAGAACTTCCACATTATTTGCTATAATTGTTGCACAAATTTACTTTGCTACCAATAGTTTTATACAAAAAGGAATCCCTTTTCATACATCTTTATTAGAATTTGTTTTTTCTGACTTTTTGTTAATATGCTTTTTAGCTATATATCTTTTTGTGGCTTCAACTTGAATTTCATAGACAGTAAATGAAGGTATGCATAGTTTTATAAATTTGTTGACTGTTTGAATTTCTTCTTTTGAGTAGTGTCTATTCATAAACTTTTCCCATGGGATCATTATTGTTTGTTTGTTTATAAGTTCCACATACATTCTGGAACTAAGTCCTTTTTTTCCTTTAATCAAAAGTTTATCATCTTACAAAATATTAACAAGAGCATGGAGAACCACTTCACATTTTTGCATGTTTTCAAAGTGAATCTGTTGTCGATATGCAGATCTTCAAATTATATCTTTATACCCAGTTCTCCTTGTGGCGAGAGATGGTAATATTGCTCTTGCTCTTCATTCAAGTCGCTTCTAAGAGGACTGCAGCCGGCAGCACTCAAGGGTCTGTGCAGACTCGCACTGTGAGAAGCAATTCTAGCAGTTGTTAGAGGCAAGATTCCTGGCATTACATTTGAGAAGTAGGTTATGTACATTTCATTGTGGCAAGAATATTCATGCTTTTTGATTTTTCAAATTTAGGTACTATTGTTCTAAATATTCTAAGATAACTGAAACTTATACTTTATGCTATGTAGTAACATTCCTAAGGTAGATCTAAGTTGTCTCTTAAGCACAAGGCTTTGAGATGGGGCACTGTAGGCCTGGTGACACATAGCATAAATTTTGAAATAAACTTTCATATCACTTGCTGCTAATGGAGTCTAATTTCTTTTAATTGCATTTGAATTAACACTACTCTTAGTAATTTTCCTTTACAATAACTAGAGAAAATATATTTAACTGATTTGTAGTTCAGAGCTCTGAAAGTACTATTTAATAAGAGGAGAAAAACTCTTTGCAGTACATAACATTCAAAAATCATAGTGTTTCTTGAAGCTTTAAAACCAGTAGAAATATAGAACTTACAACTTCTACATATATTATATGCAAATTTTAATTCCATGAATGTCAAATATCAACTTTTTAATTTTAAGTTTTGATCTCATTGTTCTTTCTTTTCCCTTTAATGGACACCAGAAAAAATGTTAAAAATAATGCTTAATATTCCAAATTTGCCAAACTGAAACTTTCAAATGGAGTCTAATTCTTTTTAACTGTATGTGAATTAACATTACTCATAATTTTCTTTTACAACATCTGGATAAAATAAATTTAGCTAATCAAAATTATAGTTAAGAGCCTTGAAAGTATTATTTCATAAAAGGAGAAAAAATCTTTGCCATACATAACATTCCACAAATTTTAAATTTGGAACTTATATACTTACTTCACTACACCAGAGGACACATGCACAGTTGTCTCAATTTTAAAACTACTTTATAATTTTTGGGACCCCTTGTACGCTACTGTCTCTAATGATCCCTGAACGACCATGTTGGTCCATCTTCACTATGGAAATGTAAACATCTTTACCAAGAGGAAAATCATCAGAAGTTGAGAAGCACAAAATTGTTACATCACAAATTTATCCTTCATAAGATGCATCATAAGCCAAACATGAGGTGACAGACAATAACTGATGCTTTCTAGCTATGATCATAAACATGCATTGGACTAGCAACTAGTGATTTTCAAGAGCACAAATGGATGTAAGCACCTTATGGATGTAAGCTGATTAAGAATAATGACCAGAAACTCAATGATAGCACAGGAAGGAGAAATCTTCAATACCCTTCTCAACTGTTGATGGGAGTGTAGGCTAGTGTAACCACTATGGAAATCAGTGTGGAGAATCCTCAAAAACCTAGGCTTAGCAATTTTGCTCAGAGAAACTATTTTTCTTCTTGGTATCTTCCCAGAAGACTTAAAAACATCATGCCATATATAGTTATGTTTATAACAGCATGATTTATAATAGCTAAACCTTAGCAATAACAGAATGCTCATCAATTAAGGAAAGGATAAAAAATGCATTCTTTTTATATAATGGAGTGCTACTCAGCTATGAAGAAGAATAAAGTGGAGACTTTTGTAGGTAAATGGATGCAAATAAGACTATACTCATAAGTGAAATAAATCAGACTTACATGTATAAACATCATATTATCTCCCTGATGTGAAAAATTGAAGGAATAAATAAGATCCAAAATGTACAATACATATCGTGAATGGGGAAGAACTGTTTAAAAGTAAAGAGAAACTGAGGTAGGATGGAGAAAAGGGGAAGCAAAGAAGAAAACAGGAAGAGATAGATAGATAGATAGATAGATAGATAGATAGATAGATATACATACATACATACATACATACATAGATTTATATCTGTATATATGCATGTATTAGTAAAGACAGTTATAGAGCTAGTTTTCCTTAGTTTAATGAAAATGTCTATGATAATATTGTGTGGACAATATTTCATGCTTATATTTTTTACTCTGAGTAGCTACTATGAAGATAACAATACAAAGTTTATTATTTATTGTTACTCTCCTATTAGTCTGTTTTGAAGCTGTTTTATTTGTATTTTTATCTATTTTTGTCCTTTTACTCTTTAAAAAATAAATATATTAAAGGTGGAAATTATATTCTACTAATATATGAATGTAATACTGCTAGTTGTTCGATAGTCAGACCAGAATTAGTAGCACATAAATATTAAGCTTATTTAGCAAGTCCCATATAAATAACAGATCAATTATTTTCTAAACTAAAAATCCCTCACACACTTTTTGCCAACATCATTAAATAATTTAAATTCTTCAAAAATTAAATCATTTAAATTCTTAAAATAACAGGGACAATGCTTGCAAAAAATACTAACAACTAATTAACAAAGGACATTTAGTCATCAACTGAACCATCTTAATGGAATTTCAATACTTCTCATGTATTCTGATTAAAAGTAACTCTTCTTGGCATCTTTAAATTTGTTCCTTGGTTCATGAAGACACTTCAGTATTTGGTTAGGTAAATGGAAAACTTTAAAGCCAGATAAAATATTTCATTATTTTAAGTTGCATGACTACTTGAAACTCACATTAGAATGACTAATAAGCATAAACTATTATTGAAACATACATAAGTAATCCAATAAAAAGATAAATTTTATTCATCGTCTATAGTGTTATTATGTTATTTTTGAGACTACTTAACACTCCCTTTGAATTACAGCTTTTAAAACAAATTTTGCTTCATCATACATAATTACAGCTTTTTCTAAATTTTAAACTCAACCTTGGGCTTTGGGTATTTCTGTGTGATTGTTTTTATAACTTTCACGCCATTAGCTATCTCATACTGCTTCAACTTCATCACTAAAAATCAAAATTTTGCATCACAAGATCTAAGTGGCCATTGATATATCTGGTATGAAGGAATATATAATTTTCTATTTATTTTTTGCATAAATTGTATTGATATTATCGTTTAGCTTTGAAATCACTATCAAAAGGTAAGGTGTTTTATGTCTCAGGTGGTAGTGGTGATGATTTAATATTTTAAAGCATCACTTAGTACCTTTCAACTATAAATTTTGCCACTTCTTTGAAAGTAGAATGATGAGAAATAGAACCCTGAAAGCTTTCTTTTTAAATGTTTTCTTTTCGTTCCCCTCTTGCTTTTGTATTTGTACCGAGACTTGTGCTGACAGAAAACAGTCCTGTGAAGGATAGCACTGAATATCTTACTATTTTTGAGCCCTGGCTCCCACCTTTGTCAGCAGCATTAGAACCCTATTATATGCAACAGAAATGTCATCATTAAAAAGAATATAAAACAAATAAATAAATAAAATCACTTATAATTTTATTTGAAAGAAATTGTCAAATTATTGTATTAATTGATGGATTTCTTCTCATTCAGTTGCTCTCTTGTTCTATTCCTCTCCTGCTCTCTTTCTCAGCATTTCTCTACAATTACTAATTAGACCATTTTTTCTTTCTTTTTATTAATCACATGGCTAGATTATCATTATTAAACATTTGAAGAAGTTACATATAAATATATTTTTCATCTATAACATTCTATATAATTAACAATATGAAATCAATATGCTTATTTTTAATTTTACATTTTAAACATTTATTCCCATAGATAAACATAATTCTTTCATTAGGAGCTTATTTTTTCACTCAGTTGACATAGCCTCTCAGCTGAAGAGTCTAGAGTTGGAAACTTTAGTCTGTTGTGCTGGTAGTAATATGTACTTACCTGACCTCCCAGAATAGCACCAGACCCCTCTCAGACTGAGGGGAAGAAAGTGAATCATGGTATCTATTCAAAGGAATTTCATAAGGGAATGCACTTCTGATGCTGAAATCCACCTACTTTAAACCACTTAACATGTCACTTATACCTTGTGAAAGAGCAAACACAATTGCAGAAGGAAATGAGTGGCAACAATGATTTTTTTTTTAATATTAAGAGAACATTCCCTTGAAAACACAATTTACATTGCTTGAAAGTTCTCCTTCAGGTATGCTTCAGCTCTGATTTCAAATCATCACACAGTTTTCTGATTGCTTAACACTACTAAGGTGCTATAGCATGGTTAATCATCAGTGTGCTTTAACAAGTTAGACATTCAGTAAAAACATTATCTTCAGGAACAAAGAAAAGAAAAGGGACATCTACAATATTTTTTATTGTTGCAGAGTGATTTTTGTTCAAACTTCAGCTATTAAATGACAGGCTGAGATAGCAAATTGTATACGTTTCAATGCTTCTTTGAAAAAGAGAGCTTCATTTCTGTTATGGTTACTTGAATAATAAACAAATTGTAAAGTCCAAGGGACCAATAAATGGGTTTTAAGGCTGCAATTTATTTAGACTTTCTACTTTTTTCATTTGAATTCTGTTTTGATTACCACTTTTCAGAAGCTTTCAAATGTTTACAACTTATCATAAGAGTCTCCTTTTATACAGCACAGTACCTCCTTCCAGCAGGTATAGCCCAGCATGACTACAGCATTTATAAAGAAGGGAGGACTCCTAATAGCCTAGTTTTTCAACTGCAAGTGGAATAAAGGCTAATTGCAACAAAACACCTCAGTTTAGCAAAACTAGAAATCTCCTGGCCAGTCAGACAAATCCATTAGGATTTTATTGGGTCCTAAAAAGAGTTATGTGATTCCCTGGGATCCAATCCTTGTCAATCAGGCATGGTAAATTGGATTCTTGAATAGGGAAATCCCTTAGGGAGAGTAGATGTTATCTAGATCAGATGCAGTGATTTTTTTCGACTCTGTGCTCACTAGGTTCTGTTCTCTCTTTAGTGAACCAATAAAACCATAATAAGTATTGATTAAGCCATTACTGGGCATTATCCACTGGCTTCTGCCTGGCTGTATTTAAACACTACATTGTGCTTTCACAGTGCCACTGTACAGACACTTGCTTTGCCTTGGTCCTCTTGCCAAGATAGTGCCAGGTGTGTTTTCTTTTATTTTAAACCGTATGTTACAATTCTACTGTCTTTGTTGGTTCCAAAAGGTTTCTCTACTGGTTTTCTGTAGAAAGGAAAATTATGTTGTAATTTCTGGTACAATTGACTATGTGTATAAATCAACTGTTCTGTATGTTTCCAAATCTTGATTATTCTTTCCACAGTAGTAAATAACAGAAACCTTATCACAAAATACAAGACAGTATTTATGTGCTGAGAAAATAAACAAGCAAATTATCTTTTAAGTTAGCATCACATGAGTATCTTTTAAGTAGTATCCTAATCTTTTGTGATGTCAATCTTAGGAGTTTTCATGAGCACATTTCATTAACAAGTAAAAAGGTAATATTCAGAACAGAGTGCAGCTATAATTCGTCTGATATTGTGAAATTTCAGTGGACATGCTTAAGATTCCCCTGTAAATTAACTGCTCTTGATTGCAGGTAAAATACCTGGAAGGGCTGATGTATAATATTTTCAGAATTTCTCTCTGAATACTAGTTAATTCATGATTCTCTTGTTTTCTTTCTGCATCCTACTTAATACTTGGAAATGCAAAGATCAACCAGACAAATTAAGTTTGATTAGAGGGGACAAGGTCATGTACTGAATGGAGATAGGTCAATCTCAGCCTTGAGAAAAAAGAAAGAAAAAAAGGAAAGAAATTTGCATTCAGATGAACTGTTACACTTTTATAAACTATATTTTTCATTATTTATTCTGACCACATACAAAACTTTAAAGAGAAAAAATGTTCTGAGAAATTGTTGTATATTTTATTTTAGAGAGTGTACACTTCCCAAGCCTATATTGCCTTTTGTGTTTATTGCAGAATAGTCATTTGATCAAGTGATTTTCAATACATTGTCAAAATAAATTACATTCACTGCATTTGATGTACAGGAAGTGCAACCAAAGCAGGGGACAAGTATTAATTTAGGGCTCCGCAGAAACTGACACTCCATCTTTGACCCTGAGGCTGTATTACTCAAGATACCTAGTGATGGAAGCAAGTCTGTCTCCATAGCAATTACCTAAATCTTTTATCAGTCGTTTCTGGAAAGAAAATTAGAGCAATTGTGTCAGGATGGTCATATGGGCAGAAATTGCACACTCATTCAAACCACTTATGTCTCTGACTTTGTCCTTGCTTGATGGCTCCTTTTGTTTACTACTCCGCATTTGAAAGCCTGATTGGGCATGAGCAGATGTGCCAAGCTGTAACCACAAAAGGTTTGTCTTTTGTTTCTCTCTCTCTCTCTCTCTCTCTCTCTCTCTCTATCTATCTATCTCTATCTCTCTCTCTCTCTCTGTCCCCCTTCCCTTACCCCTTTTCTGTCTGTCTCTATCTCTCCTCCTTCCCTACCTTTTCTCACATCCAGGAGCAAAACCGGTAAATTGTGCTATTTCTATCTGTTATGCACATTTCTCAATTATGTAACATTCACAATGGAAAAAATTCATTTAGAAATAGTTAAACAAATTCCTTTCTCTTCATCGGCAATTTACTTATTAGTAAACTAGTTCCTAACAACAATCTAGCGATAGCAAACTTGTGGAAAAACACAGAAGAATGTGTCCTTTCTCTTTTCATATTTTAGGACACATGACTATTATCCCATTGGATAACTGATGTCACATGAATATACTTGTCCATGCGGAGTGCCATTGCCTAAATATCATTTTATTGACCTAGAACTTCTTACAAATATGAACAAAAATTAATAACTGAATAAAAATTTCAATGGCACTGTGGGAGTACTTCAAAAATCCCTCTGAACATTTAGATTTTTGCACCACTTGATTTCAAAATAAAAATAAAAAGCTTAAGTCTTGATCGATAGGATTTACAGTTTTCATTGAATGGTATGATCAACATAGTCTAAGCTTTTCCTTCAAGTTCCTTGCCCAGGAAAATTTACAATTAATGGCTTTCTTCAACAGCAAAGATACCCCCTCCTTCACAGCTCAGCTAGGGCCTGCCAGACTAATCTATTCCCAGTGGGCTGGCCATGGTCCTTTACTCTATCTGTCTTAGCATATTGATTTCTGAGCTGTCTTATTGGTTCCTAACATAATTACAACAGGAGTGGGTCTCTTAGTACAGCTAATACATTTACACCATAGCATCCAGGGGAGCTGATTATTGTGGCATCTGGTAGTGCTGCTATACTTAAGGGTCAGTTTGTATTTCTATTATAAAACCAATTTTTCAGAGAGTTTATACCTTAGCAGTCTCAATCTAAAGAAAATAAAATCCAGGCTCTATTTCATCCAAGATCTACATATATCTGCCCTTTAAGTTAACAGAACTGAAATTTCTAGCCTTCCTATACTTTTGACATTTTCAGGAAAACAAATGAAATCTTTGATTTAGCTATTAATTTGGCAAATATTTCAATTGTAACATCAATACATGTGATTTATGTCTATCAGAATACTACCTTAACTACATATATTAATATCTATGCAAAGATTAAGACCCCAAAGATTAAGAAGATATATTTATCTATGTAACAGACTTTTGACAGAAATAATACTTCTTGATATAGGAAATTTCCTGTAGAGATGAGCTTTTAATAGAATATTCATAGTAGAAAACTTGCTTTAAATATGATAACAATATGTAAACAAACAAATGTAGGGCCGGTCAGATAGGTCAGCAGACTAAAGTGCCTGTTTAGGAAGAGCGCAGAGACTGGGATTCGATCCCTGGCATGCTGTGCCACTCCCACCCCTGGGACAAGCTGAGAATGAGATTGAGACTGGACATGGTGGTGCGCTCCTGTAATTCCAGCACTTGGGAAGCTGAAAACAGGAGAATCACTACAAGTCTGATATACGTAGTGAGATCCTGTACACCCTATATGCCCTGTACACCCTGTCCTAATTTTTTTAAAAAAGGAAAGAAATGTAGCTCATGTCAAAAACATTTTTTACATAGAAAAATTTTAGGTGTATACATTTTAAATGATGAAAATTTGATTTGCATTGTATATGTCTGAGAAATATGAAATTGTCTTGTTTCAAACTAGTGTAGTTAACTGGGAATTGGGCAGCCAGGACAGGCATAACTCACTTAGTTCAGAGCTACACATTTCAATTTTAAAGCATAAAGAGCAATCATTGGACAT
>NDGN011468088.1:0-10175 GCA_002564285.1 Tympanoctomys barrerae
TTTTTTTTAACTCATCTCCTTTAATAACAGGAACACACAGTCTTTGAATTTCTTGGCATCTTTGAGGTGAGTCATGCATTTTATAGATACAGAAATTGGAAGAGGAGTGACTTGCAAAAGGCCAGACGACACGTCCTAGAACACCACGCAGCTACTAGTGCTTGGACCACAGCCCATCCCTCAGCCACCACTGTACTAGGTGTAAACATTAGTAGGTGATAGCGAGGATGGCCCATTGAGGGGAAATGTGACACAAGCCAAGGGCACATAGCCCTGGGAAAAGAAAAGCAGTCTCGACCACATGTCCATCTTGTACAGCTAAATGAAATACAGGTATTGTGTTGATTCCTTCTGCCTGCTCTTGTCCCACTGGCCAGCATACTTTATTTGGCAAATATGCCCTAGGTTCTAAAAATTTTAAAAGTGAGCTATGACTCTTAGCTGTGTTTTCCTACAAGGATTTAGCTAGAAGACATGCAGTCTACCAGTTTCCTGTTTAGGGTATTCTCCCACTTTCCTGGGCATAATAAGAATTAGCACCAGGACCTGACTGAGTTAGGGTCCACTGGGCATTGTGTGAATGTGTGCACATGAATGTGTTCGTGCCTCTGTGTGTGTGTGTGTGTGTGTGTGTGTGTGTGCTGGACTGCTAGGTGCAAAACAAATGTATAAGGACTGATTGTTTGCTGAATGGTCTAATGGAAAGATAACAGGACAAGGAGTTTAGAGGCTTAGGTTCTAGCCCTAGTATTGATTTCTAGCAAACTGTCATTTCTGAGACTCAGATTTTTCATTTGCAGAATTTGGGCTTGGGTTCACTGAGTTTTTGTTACTGTTTTAGTTTTAACATTTTCTAGTTTTTCCAGACTGCCAGTGTGTCCTGCCTCTCCTCCCTGAACACATCCTTTAAGACCATTTAAGTCCCAAATGGGAGTTCTGTACGAGAAGCTTGGATGCTGGTTCATCTATTATTGAAGCAAGGAAAAGGAAAGGAATTTCTCTTCTTGTAAAGAGGCTGGCATGTGCAGAGATACTCTTGAACCCCTGAGGCTCAGAATTTTTGCAAGTCAGGCTGAAAGGTTACTTCATAACTGGCCAAGCTGGAGAGAAACATCTTAATTATTGTTTGCAAAGTCTTAATTTGAATGGATCTAGCCAAAAAGTTCTAGCTGGTTCTGGGAATGGCTGTATCCAGGTCATCAAGTGCAGAGCCTGAGAGGAGAACTAGAAATCAGATCCTGATCATTGCAAGTGACCTCAGCACCTCGGCTGGTGAAGCCAAGTCTGTCTCAGATTGTGTGTTCACATGAAATACCAGCTTCTACCCTAAAGTGAGTCTGAGGCTTTTGCTGTACTGGATTGACATCTTGTAGGTTTCAGGCAGCTGAGACGGTTATATCTGGCATATCATAGCACCGCATCTTTGAAGCTTGGAAGCCACAGTACAAGTGTCTCTCTGGTATGGAAATAATGCTACAAATGGTGTTGACACACAAATTGTTCCCTTGACACCTCTCTGTCTGTACTATAGATGCTTGGGAGTGCTATGCATTATTAACCATATAATCAACAAATAATAACCAGTCCCATGGTCTTGAACATTTTCCCTGCTTGACCTTTCCCTATGCACGTAGTACTCATCTCTGTCATTGGGACTGTCTCTGCTCTTTCCGGTGATGCTTTGCTTCACCCAGTTACTTTCCACTGCTGTTCTTGTTTCTCCCCACCTCTTGTTTCTCCTTCGCCCTCAGCCCACCCGCTCCCAGCCTTCCACTGCTATGCTTGGCATCATCCTTTCCTTTGCATAGTTTCTTCCTTCACAGCCTTGTGCAGTCTCTATGCTTCCTGGTATGGATACTCTGAGGCCTACCAAGAGCTCTGAGCCTCCTCCAAGCCTGCAGCCCACAGACTGAAGGCAGGGCATCACAGAGCCTGACTAATCCCCTTCCCTACACTGTGTTCACAGCTGTGTGAACGTGGATGCATGACTCAAGCCTCAGTTGCTTTATCTGTGAAAGGAGGAGAATAAGAAAATCTACCTCTCTGTAAGCACTCAGGAAGTTAATTTTGCAGTGATTAGCTCATAACAAGCATTAAATAAATTTTACTTAAACAGTTTTAGAACATAGATACTCTGCTAGCAGAGTCAATACAACCTCTCCTCCCTAAATAAACAAAATGGCACTTCACATGGACACAGTCATGCCATAGAGCTGGTGGGGACATCACAGTCCCTCTAACAGTCCGGGTTTCTGCTAGTGGTATCTCTGCCCTCCCAGTTCCCAGGTTCAGGAATTTATAACCTCTTTCTTTTGTCCCTACTTCTTGTCAATTGCCAAGTCCTACCTCTCAGTTGAATCTGCGCCTCCTGTCCATCTGTAGCCCCAGTAACCCCTTTTCCATAGCCGATTGCATGGCTCCTCCCAAGCATCTCCTCCTGACGTTCAGCCTGTGGTTCACAGAAGCACTTACCTTGGCCCAGAGCTCTAACCACACACTCCACCTGCAGATCCTGCACAAATCTCCTCAGACTCATCCTTCATCCTGAATAAAAGCAAATTTCTCAGTGTTGCAAGTTCCTCCACAGTGCGATTAAGCTTGGCCCAGAGTGTGCTGATGACATGGGGGAGCGGAGTCCTGCCTCAGGGTGGCAGGAGTAGGTGTCAGCTTGGATGAGACAACCTATGAGTCATTATAAGTGGCAGAAAGTATAGAAAGGAAACAGGCAGCTACATCTCAAATAGCAAAATATATTGAATGTTGTAAGGGCCTGAAGAACATTCAGCCACAATCAGTTTATCAGTTATCTGCTATGTGCCAGACAACAGGGCAGTATACTGGGAACACAGTGACAAGGCCATGCGTGCCTTGCTCTCCAGGATCCACTGTAAGTGAAATGGTAGTGGAAGTGGATCGCAGGCCTGCTCTGAGCTCCTCTGGTACCCACCTACTCCGATCTTGGCAAAGCTTCCAGGAGGAAGTGAAATCTTACTGAGGCCACAGCACAAAGACCCATCCAGGAAGGGTCAAGAGGTAGGAGGGGCTATGGTGTAAGGGCAAGGGCATAGCCCCGGCCCATTAAGACCTGGACAAGTGCTGTGGGTTAATGTTATTTGGCTGAGACTTAGCTGGTGCAAAGATAAGGGGTACAGTATATTTCAAAGCATCCTGTTGACCACAGTCAATACAAATCACTTATAATTCGAAGAAGGGGGAAGCAGAAGGAGGGGTGAGGGCTGGCAATAGGAGGCATGCATATGATCAAAACATGTTATGTACACTGAACCCTCCCCCCCAAAAAAAAACTAAGGGGGTATTGGGAGGAGGAGAGTGAAGGGATGAATGATTAAAGAATGTTATAAGCATTTATGAACCTGCTAAAAGGAAACTTATTCATCTATGTCAACAATAAACATGAATAAAAATTTGGAAAAAATAAAAACAAAATATCACAATAAAAATGAGGTTAAAAACTGTAGGAGACAGATGTGGGGACTTTCTTTTCTGTGATGGAAACACTAGATTGCATGGGGCAGGAAGCAGTGGTGGGAGCATTTAGGAATGGGTTGTCAGAGTTTCTTCTCAGAAACTGAGAAAAAGGTCAAGAATTTAGTAAGTAGCTAAATATAGCAATGAGTAGAACTCAAACCAATTCAGTTAATGACAAGATACTTCACTGTTCTCTTTACCCGTGACCTTTGCCATTTATAGGAACAAGAAATGTCATCAACTAATGTGGTTACTACTATCCAAACGTTTCTTAGGATCTTGGTTACAGGAGAGCAGAGTCAGAGAGGACCTGAGTGTCTACTTAAAAATAGAAGCCTTGGGCTGGGGAGATGACTCAATAGAATAAGTGCTTGCCTGGCAAGCGCAAGGGTCTGAGTTCAATCCCTGGTTCCACCAAAAAATAAATAAAATAAAATAAAATAGAAGTCTTGGTGTAGTGAATGATCAGCCCGTAACTTTTTCTGTTCACTGCCTTAATCTGCACCATCTACCTTATGTAGCTACTGAGTAATTATGACAGAACCGAAGGTAGAGGAGGCTTGTGCCAGAAGGGCACTCAGAGATCCCTGGGCTAGCCCAGTTCAGCACCCTGTCCAGGGATCTGAGATCATGGGGACCCCACTTGGTGGGTGCCAAGCAGGAAGCAAGACAGTGGGCCACAGGGTCAGGCACTCCAGAGGGACTGGGCCTTAGGCCGCTAGATGTTAATAAATAGCACGTCTTTTAGTCCTGTTGTGAATGACAGTGATGCAATCTCCCTTCCAGGTCCAATCTGGCTGAGTTGAGTTCAGTCCTGGGCAGCTTGTGTCATCAGAAAACAATCTATTTCCATGGCTTAGTCATCACAGTGGCTCCCAAAGTGGCGGGGTGGGGGTGGGGGAGAGACAGCTCTGGAAATGGGGGCTTAGTCACAGCGTAGAGATGGGGTAAATTTGATTATTTCCCACCATGTAGACTGAAGAAGGGGCCCCTTCCCAACCACCAAGTATCTTTAAGATCCCTAGAAATTGCAGCATAATTCTTATCCTAGAACAGAGACATAATACTAAGCTGGAGGGAAAAAAATGGTACACTTAATATGGCCCCTTTTTCTAAAGAGATGATAATACATATCTTGTGGATCTTTGAAGGGTAAAAGTAGTAATTCATGTTAAGTGTATTTCAGAACACAACTATCATTTTATTTATAGGTGTCTGGTTTTTGTATTTTGGTTTTTTTACTCAGATAAAATCAGAGAAAAGGAGTCAGTAGGAACAAATGTTAGCTATTATTATCATTGTGCCACCTACCTTTCAAATGATATTTTTGCTTGCCACAAAACTGGCACTGTTGGTTATGCCACTGTCTGGGTACCTGATGTCATGCTGATATTTTTCCTCTTCTAATGTCTTCTAGGGACATTAGGGTTTCCTCTACAATTTACCTGATATTATCATTTGTCCTTTTTTCTGTTAGGCTTGAGTTATGATTATCATATTAGTTTTGATTGAAATTGTGTAAAGATCTCAGATTTGGAGCAACCCCAGGCAGTCCGTGACATCAAGGTTTTATTTTTTATTTTTTTTTATTTTTTATTTTTTCAGTACCAGGGAGTGAACTCACGACCTTGCGATTGCCAGGCAAGCACTTATTCTACTGAGCTGTCTTCCCAGCCCAAAAGGTTTTGCAGGTTCCTTCACAGTTTGCTTATCACAGATTTTCTAGTGTCTGTTCTTTTGTAAGAATATTCAATGTCCCTTTTCTTCCTCCTAATTCTTTAGCCACTTCCTATTTTCCCTAAGGACTTAGGCTTCCTCCCCCCATTAAAGAGACACTGATCACAAGACTTTATCTATAAACTACCCAGGTCCCACAGGAAAACAGATCATCCCAGGATAACTTCATGCCAGTGCCTCAGACAGAGGTGCTGACAGTGCATGGTTGATTCAGCACTCTCAGTGCACCAAGTAAGGTGCCATCCTCTGTGCATGGATAGATAGAGAGGCAGGATCTTGGACCTCAGAGCGCAGAGCAAAGGAGGACTGAAGGGGTCACAGATACCATAGCTGGTGAGTGGTGCAGGGACCCTATTACAGAGAACCCTTTCCAGTCCTTGTCTCAGCCCAAGAGGTTTATATTTGTAATCTCATGAAAAGTTATTGGATTTCTAGTGAGTTAATTCCAATATGCCATTTTCAGTGCAACACATGACAAGAATAAAGACATTAAGGCATACTTATAGCTATGGGGAGCCAACAAGTCCTAAATCCAGCCATGATGATGGCTAACTGGAACAAAGGCCTTGACCCAGGGCTGAACTCAGGTTTTACTAATTCATGAAGAAAGGAATGGCTTGAGGACGAGTGACTGTGAGAATGCCAGGAAGTAGGTGAGAGCCATGAGCTGTGCTAGGTAGGAGACCTGGAATCACCTCTACAATACGCAGAGAAAGATATGCAGAAAGAGTAACCTGCATCACACAACTGAGGTACTATGTAATGTTTTGGGGTCAGTGCTTTAGCTCTGATATATAATCCTTTAGGCCCTGGGAAGTCATACCCTCTTATCTTGAGGCTCAGTCTCAGTTGTCTGGAGCACTGCTCTCCATCCTGCCTGATCCCACCACATGTTTTATTTGGAAGCTGCAAGGCAGGCAGGGAAACACTGCCCTGTCGCCTTTGTTGCAAAGACTATATACATCAGCATCTGGGCTAGACCAATCTGCACTGCTTAAAGCCAATTGAAGGGATAAGGAAAAGTCCTGGCCAGCTCTGCACACATCAGTACATGGAAATAGGACCAGGTGCAGCCAAAATGGAGACAATTATTCCTTCTTCAAGAAGAGTCACCCAGGTGTTTCTCCATACTCTATGAGAAGGGCCATTTCATGTGTGTGAAAGGTATCTGCTGAGTGTGTTTTGTGATTAAAAATTCCTTTGCCTTCTGTTCCCCAGTTAAGCTTCTGGAAGACAGTCTGTGTCAGCTTTTCTCCCAGCCCCATGTGCCCCATGGCTATAGCTCACTATGCCCCTTAGCTCGTTCTTCCTGTTTTTCCAGGGACCATGAGCTGTGTGAGGCCTGAGGCAGGTGCTCAGGCATACCACAGGCCCTCATGCCTCCTTTCTGTGGTGTAATATGTTCAAACCCAGGCTTCATTCATTACCAGAAAGCAGGAGAAACCCTTCAAGTAAAAAAAAAACAATTGAGTTGCTTCGAGTTGAGTATGGTGCTGTGTACCAGTAATCTCAGCACTCTGGGAGGCTGAGGTAGGAGGACTAAAGGTTTAGGCACTGTCTAGGCAACTTAATGATTTTCTAAAACCCTATCTCATGAAAAAAAAAAAAGGTGGAGCTGTTTGTCAGTATGAAGGCCTGGGTTCAATCCCCAGCACTACAAGAACAAAAAGCAGTTGTTTTCTTTGACATGTATTTTTGGAATATATGCTAAGCACTCATTCCCTGTGAGTAATCTCTTACTTCTTATAACAAATTTATGAGCTAGGTATTATCCTTATTCTAGATATAAGGAACCAGTGGCACAGAGAGGTTGGTAACGTGATCAAAGTCCCACAGTTGCTAAGTGAAGAACCCAGTTAGAAATCTCAGCAGAGACTGCACTAGATAAGATTAGTTGCCTATGAAATCTTATTATAATACAGGTGAAATTTTTAAAATGGAGACAGTTTATTGACTTGTTAGGTTGGCAAACATTGGAAAACCAAATGATGTTCAGAGTGAGGAGGGCCTGGTAAAGGTGTACTCTGCCACCCTGGGTAGGTAGTGATGGGCACCCTTTCTTCCATTCCTAACAGAAGTCAGAGTTTTTGTCACCTATTGCCAGCTCCAGAGAGGAATTGAATATTCTAACCTGATGTTTTTCAAACTGTAGATCACAATTGTGCAGTAAGTCATGAAGTATACTTGGTAGATTTCCACCAGTGCTTTTCTAAAAGAAAGAAAGAAAGAAAGAAAGAAAGAAAGAAAGAAAGAAAGAAAGAAAACTAAAGGAAGGGGGAGGGAGTAAGGGAGGAGGAGGAAGAGGGAAAGGGAGAGAGTACAAAAAAGACAGCAACTGTGACACATCTTTCACTCAGAGGTTTGATTTATGTGAGAAAATGTGTGCTTTTATTGTAAGTCTGTTGGTGCTTGGGTTGTTGCTGCTCTGCAGATGCATGCAGCTTGGCTGGTTTCTGGGAGTGTAAAGTGTGTGATATTTCTGGAAAGCAAGCTCACTATACACATCACAAACTGAGCTGCATATATCTGGCAATACCACCTCTAGGAATATATTTCAAAGAGAAAATTGGACAGACAAAGATGTTCATTAAATCAATGGTTTTAACAGCAGGAAATGAGAACTTATCTAAATAATCATTAATAAATGTTAAATTTGGGCCATGGAGCTAGCTCAGTGGTCTAAGCATCTGCTAGGCAAGCACAAGGACCGGGTTCAATCCCCAGGTACCAGATACTCACCTAGGTTTGGGCTCACTGGCCACCAAGACTGGGCGTGGTGGTGCACACCTGTAATCCCTGTGCTAAGGAGGCTAAAATAGGAGAATCACTACGAGTCTGAGCTGCATAGTGAGACCCTGTACCAAGTACATAAAATTTTTAAAAAATAAAAATAAATGTTAAATTACATTGTATTCCTTATCATGTACAATGGCATGCTATACAGTGAGAAAAATAATGAGCATTAGAATGTTGTGAGCTGTGTTTTAGCACAAAAGACTCTAACAAGAACTGAGTCAAGCCAGAGTTGGAATGAAGGATGAAGACACTTGTGGTGTTTCAACCACTAGTGTAATTAAGAGAGGCAAGGATAAGCAGTAGCTGCTAAAATCACTGGGCAAAAGGTTGGAGGAGCAGGATCCTTCAAAGAATAACTCCTGGGGAGGGAGCCCTCTGCATTGGAGAGATATGGCAGGTGCCACTTTAGTCAAGTGACCAGCTTTTGTGTGTCCAACAATGGGACCAACAACTGAGCTACCTCGTGCAAAGTACTAACATCACTACACTGTTCTCTTGTCAGGGAGACCAAGCCAGAATCTAAACAACAACAACAACAAAGCAGACAAAACCAGACTGTAGGACAATCTTGGAGATAACTGGCTTGGGCTCTTCAAAAATGTCCATGTAGCAACACACACACACACACACACATACACACACACACACACACCAAAAAGGCAAGAGGGAATATTCTGGAATAGTGCTGTCTAATAGAAATATAATCCAAAAGGAGTCATTAAGTTTTTTTATTAGCCTCAACAGAAAGCAGTGAGACAGGTGAAATTAATTTTTAATAGTGTATTTTGGCCCAATATACTCAATGTATTCTCATTTTGATATGTAATCAATATAATCACTATCAGTGAGATCATTTATGTACTTCTCCTCCCTTCCTAAATCTTTAATGCCATCAATTTGAACTGGCCACAGCTCAAGTGCTCAAGTGGCCATGCTGGGCTGGGAACTTCAGAATTGGTTCAGCACAGTTTGTTCAAAGAGGACCAAAGAGACACAGCAACCAAAGGAAATAGAGGCTCCAATATTGAAATAAAATCACTCTAAGGAAAATTGTGGGGAAAACTGGGGAAATTTGAATGTAGACTGTGTTCTAGACAGTATTACTGAATCAGTATTACATTCCTTGGTAATTATTAGAGACTGAATCTGTCTCTCCCAAACCTGTATGTACACTGAAGTCTTAAATCCCAATGTGACAGCATTTAGATGTGGGAGGCCTTGAAGGGGGATAATAGATATAGATGTGTCAGGAAGGTGGAGTCCCCATGGAATTTATGGGTTTGATTTGTTTTGTGGCAGTAGGGATGGAATCCAAGGTCTTTCCACTGAGCTATATTCCTAGGCTTTTTTATGTTTGTTTTTTTTTTATTTTGAGCCAGGTTCTTACTAAGTTGCTAATTTGCTTAGCCTATGCTCAAATGTTAAGCCTTCTGCCTCAGACGCTCCTGGAGTGCTGTGATTACAGGTGTGCACCACCGTGTGTGTTTTTGAAAGAGGAGGAAGAAACATCTTTCTCTCTGTCTCCCTCTCTCTTCCCATCATGGGGAAGATACAGCAGGAGGGTGCTATGTGCAAGCCAGGAGAGGAGAGGGCTCTCAGCAGGAGCCACATCAGTGAATGCCTTGACTTTGGACTCCTAACCTCCAGAATTTTGAGATGCAAACACGCATCATTTAAGCCTCCCAATCTATGGCATTTTGTTCGAGCAGCCCAGGAGGCCTGAGACAGCGGTGACAGCACAGGACTTACTTACACACCAGAATTCTGTCGCGCTGAGCTTATTTCTCAAACACCAGAGTACTTTGCTGTGGAGCCATGACATCCGCAGTCTATCTTCCATGATTCCATAAATTACAGAGAAATCAATGGCAGGGAGATAAATGGAAAGCGAAATAGAGAACAGGTGAGTAAAAGAGGCCTGTGTTCCTAATTGGTGAACGAATCTGGGAAATCAAGGACGTTCAGCAGTATTGCACTATCTTCCCAACTTTTCCCAGATTGGATGTTTAAAAATAAACAGCGGGGGGCGGGGGGGGGACAGTAAAATTGTTGGAGAGAACAAAGATTCTACCACTAATTATGATATGTTGTATTACTTTTTCCTCCTCCTCCCCCTCTTTCCTCTCCTCCCCCTCCCCTCCCCCTCTCCCTCC
>NDGN011468094.1:0-14810 GCA_002564285.1 Tympanoctomys barrerae
TATGTATTAACAAAATCTGAATTTAATTTGAACCTCTTGGTAAACCGACCATAACATCTTTCTCTATTGAATTTAATCATTTTCCAGGTTTTAGTCAATGTCAAATTTGTCCCATACCGTGTAGAAAATGGGAAGAAATAGGTCAAGGAATGAAAGGAAAGGAAACTGTTAGTGTTTAGACCATGTCTAAACTTCCCTCAGAACGTGCTCTGAACTATGGAACACTGAAGTGCTCTTGTGATGGGTATCTGAATAGGTCTGAAACACAGGGAGTGCATTACGGACAGAGCTGTCACAGACTCAGAGGGTAGCGAGCTGATTCTGGTAAAGGTAACAGGCAGACACTAAAGCCACATAGGCATGCAGTTCCTCATCTATGATGGGCAGTCTGTGGAAAGAAATCAAGGAGGTAAATGAGAAAGGAGCAGAAAGGTGTTGCATAACATCTATCTCTGTGTCAGGTCAGCTGCAGGATGTGCCAGAGGCTTCTCATGGGGAGCTGGACACCATGTAGTTGAACCTCTAATATTTTGATGACACGTGTTAATGAGGCCCACACTACTCTGGAGGCAGGCAGGAGCTACACAGTGAAATAGATTCATTTTAAATATCTACGCAGAAGGCTTCAGTGGTTACAAGAGGGTGCCAAATAGGTGGGGAAAGGAACAGGCGATTCCAGGATCCTCTCCTGTTGCCCCCTGAGGGAGTCTTCAGGCCCCAGAGGCAGTATCATGCTACTCCTGCAGCGAAAGAAAAATACTCTATGCGCTCTGACTCCCTTACCTTCTATTATTACCTTCTTTGTTCAAGTCTTTTCTTTTTGAATGACAAAATGAATTTTCATTAGCTCTGAATTCAAATAGGCTTCTCTGCATTTAGAAAAAGACTACCTGTGCCACATTCAGAGTATTTTATGTTATGATCACTTAAGTAACAGAATAAATCTAATACAGGAGAAAAGCAAGAAGAACACAAAAGGGAAATATAATGCCTCCTCCTTCCTCACAGTCCTTTTCTTCGGTTCTCCTCGTCTCTACTTCCAGCGAGTCCTTCCTGCCCAGCTATTCCCCAGCCTTGGTCAGAAGCAAGCTTCTAAACCTCAGAGAGTTGCGGGCCTTTGCTAATCTGGAAAATCAATTTTGAACTCTCCCCCTCCGGAAATCTCATTAGCTTTTATTGCTCTCTCTTTGTGAAGTGCCTTTATTATTATATTTGCCTTCTACAGTGTGAGATATGAGACCATGTTCCCTGTTTGGGGTTGGGGGTGCCTCCCAGGCGACATTTGACCATATCTTGGGCATGACTCTTGCTCACAGGTGGGGGGTTGCTACTACTTCCTGTGGCTGAGGCCAGCAATGTTTGTGCGTCTTATAGAGTGCACGGGCAGTCCCAGCCAACAAAGAAGTATTCAGGCCCAAATGTCAAACTTGCTGTGGTTGGGAAAGCCTTCATCAGACTGCAGGAATATGCCACATTCATTTTCGCTGTCTGCTGCTACATGATACCTGCGACAGGACATGGCAATACATATGTGCTGTGCTTGTCTTGCTGTATCATGTCATGTGTGTGGGCATTGAAGGCCCCCTTTAGCTTCGTTCACACAACAGTAACACTGGCCTGGAAATATATATATATATATATATATATATATATATATATAAATTGACAATGCAGTTTGAGATTAGAGACTATAAACCACAGCAATTTTCAGTAATCTGTTTGTTCTGCCTAAAATGATCTGTTCATAGATTCATACTCAACCCCCAGGTAATAGAATCACTAACTTAGTTATATATTATTGTGTGGGTGCTGTTTTTCTAAGCTCTAATATATAGATTATAGCCAAGCTCTCTCAAAGGATTTGAATGGTGGAGGAATAAATTTAAATATAACTTTCTTCTGTGTCTCCCTCCGCCCCCCAGAGGAGGTTGCTTGGGGATCTTCAGTCAGTCAGTCAGTCAGCATTTCTGCGTGCTAGCTATGGGTTGGGGACGCTTAAAGCTCTGCGGTTTTATCTGTGATCAAAACTTTCGTTTACTTTTGCGCTCTCGTGTTCTTTTGCGCGTGGAGCAGAAAAGGAAGATTTTGCAGTGTTGAACAGGATCGGGAAGGTGGATGGCGAGGGTGCTCAGCTGCGGGTTGCTATTTCTGATAAAGTGGTCAAAAGAGTTTCTTTAAACAAAGACCTAAAGAAAGAAAGGGAGGAGTGTGTGAAGAGCTTGTTGCGAAGCGGCCCAGGACGGTACTCTGGATAGAGGTGGCAGCAGGCCCGAAAGCCCGGAGAAGGCCTCGGCAGGCTTGAGAACGGCATGAAGACATGGGAGGGACAGTGACAGTAAGGAGCTCCGGGAAGCCAGGCTCTGGCACTGGGAAGGAAGGATTTTCCCTTTGTTCCGAATGAGATTGGGAGCCATTTGGACAGTGTCGAGTGTCAAGACCTAATCTGAGTCTTGAAAGAGTCGAGAAGGAGAGATTTGCAGAGCGCAGGCCAAGAGAGGAGTCTGGGAGGACGGCGAGAGCCAGGTGGTGACACTGCAGAGCGTGCGTGAGGGGTCGTAGACTTCGGATGAATTTACAAGCGCAGCTGAAAGCATTTGCTGCTAGGTTGGGAATCAGGAGTGAGAAAAAAATGGGGTGGGTGCAGGGAGAACAACGCAGCAGCTGAGCTGAGCGCTGGGAGAAATGAAGCTCTTATTTTCGAGATGGGAATAAGGTCCCCTGGTGAGCAGTGTGCCAGGCTTAGGAGCGTGGCCCGGGAGCTCAGCTCTGAAGGTCTGAAAGTTCAGATCTTTAGCAAGTGTTCAAGTTGAGACACTGACGGTAGTTGGACGCATCATATGAGGCTGAATACTGTCTCAATAACTAACTGAGGAGTTGGTTCAGGGTAGAAATAGCCATTGTGGACTTTGGCATGGTCCACAGAGAGATGGTTTTTAAACATCATAGGCCAATGTAAGCTTCTTCTCCTTTTATTTTCTCTTTCTTTCTTTCTTTTTTTGATATAGCATCTTATTATGCAGCTCAGGCTCGAAGTGATTCTCCTGTTTTCAGCCTCCCCAGTCCTGGGATTACAGGCCTGCACCACCATACCTGGCTTAGCGCCAGGGGTGGGAAGTGTTTGGCACATGGTGGGAAGTATTTGGCACATGGTGCTGGGGATCAAACCCAGGTCCTTGCGCTTTCCTAAGCAGGTGCTTAGTCCACTGAGCTATTTCGCCAGCCCTTAATGTTAAAAAAAAAAAAAAAAAAAAAATGAAAACTGGGTTAAACCTCAAGAGCACAGAGGTCCAAGGACAAAACCCTGAGACAAGGAAATAACACACAGAGAGAAAAAGAGGGCACCCAAGAAGTAAATAACCAGGAACTGGAAGAGAGATTCATTCCAAAATGGTTGGAGGAAAACTCTAGCCACGTTTCACTGCTGACCTGGAGACCCGGGAAGGGAAACTCTAACTTAACGGTACCAAGTTTCCCCTGGAAACTCCGATTAGAGGTAGGAGGGCAACTGAGTACAAAGAAGCGCCATTAATTATTATAAGGCTGGAGCGTAGATTCTCTATTCTACAAGAACAGATGGGAGGACGTGGTAAAGAATTATTCAGCTGTTAGTATCATCTCTCCAGGATCTAAATACGATAACACAGCTGAAACAACATCACGAGTGATCATTAATGAGTTCGGAATCTGAATGAAGACTAGATGTTGAAGAATGGTAAATTAACAGGGTACTATAAGACAATATGACAACCTAATAATTATATTCGAAGTGCTTAGGAAAAAGGAAAAAAAAAAACAAGATACTTAAGATAGTGATTCTACTAGTTTCTCTTAGTTCATGGAAAAGGAAGGTTTTGCTGATATCATTTGGACAGTTTTTCATGGCTCCATCTTATACTCTGAGTGGCTACGTTGAAGACACCATTAACAGTAGTTAATGCAGCGTATTAACTATTGTTACCTTGCCAATAATTTGTTCTGAAATTTTGCTTTATTTTTTCTTTAAGATGAAATGAGTGCTTTCTATTTATATAATGTTCTCATGGTTTCCAAATCACTTTCAAAAATGTTTTTCCCATTTAATATGCTCAAATACATCTGACCAGACTAGACAGCTTAATCAAGGCCTAAGAAAAATCTTAAAGTCTTAAAAGATCAAGTTATTATTCACCCATCTCATAGATTATAAAACAATTTAAATACCTGCTTATTTTAAGAAATTATTTTAATACTGTGTGGTTAGTTGAGCAGTTTCATACATAATTATTTAACCTTTCCTATCAAAAGCGACTAACTGATTTTAAAATAAGACTCAAAAATAAACAGTTAGGATCATCACAGAAATGTAGGTACCACTTGTTAAATTCAGATATTAGTTCAGATTTATTAAGCAGCATTGTTACATTGGACATGACAATGGTGATTTAGGGAATAGATATCAAAATATTGAACCTGGGTTTTGTTTTTTAGAGCTGGGATCAAACCCATGACCTTGCTCATGCTGAGCTGCAGCCTCGCCCCTGAGCTTGGGGACATTACTGATACATGTTTTCTTGATAGTTTTGTTAAACAGAGCAAAGCATGAACTACAGCTATCAAATGGGTCCTGCGGAATCCCCTAAATATCCACAAAGGATATTGTGAACATTCTCTCATCCTATTTTTGACATTTTCCTGGTTTCATATCTTTGCCCACTCTTTATTCTTTTCAACTGAAATATGAATGTCTTCTCTAAAAACAAAACAAAAACAAAAACTTTGCTTCACTGTGTGGAAGCCCGACTGGGCATTTTCCCTCACTACTCTCAAGTTCAGTGAATTCCACCTTCCACCTTTGTGTCACTACTTCATTTCTTGGCAAAAACATATTTCCTAGTTATCTGAGTGCATATTTGTCTCGCCCACTAAGTAAACTTCTGGGTAGTTCCAAAAAGACTTGAAATGAATATTCACCTGAGCAAGACGCTTTTGACACAAAGCTGTAGTAGCTAAATTGGGTGCCCAAGGCCCAACCTAGGATGGGAGCCAGAAAAAAGACAAGCAGCAAGGGCCCGTTCCCCAGAGAAGACAGGGGCTCTGGGGACAAGCTGGTGTTGGCTCTCCCTGGGAATCTCAGGCAGTGCCAGAAATGCCCTTGGGAAGCGCTAGGTTGGGACCCACAACTAATACACCCGGGAGAAGTCGGGCCACAACAAGCCTCCCTGCTTCAAATTCTCCACCAAAAGAATCTCTGGAAACCATTCCCAATTCCTAGGGAATCAAAGATGCCAGGATGAACAAGGTATAGCTCAGGCCTGAATTCTGGATTGGGTGAAAAGTTGTTTCCAAGATAATCCACTTTGGTAATCTATAACTGTTTTATTGATGGTGTTAATATTTCCTTGGCACTTCTAATGACTGCATTCAATTTCTTACACTGTCTCCTACACTGAAGGCCCAAGGCCTCCTTCCTGCTAAGCTTTCCTTCTCCCTCTGGTCATTCCTGACCTCATCTCTGGCCCTACTCCCTGCACATATGTAGAGCACCCCTGTACAAAGGACTAGCATGGCCTCAGGATCCCCCAACCTCCAAATCACGCACCTGGGTATTTTGTGCTCTTTGCCATCCCCACTGCCCTCTTCTGGTTTTCTCCAAATCAGCTGTCCTTCCCTCAGGACCATGGCCTTAGTAATTGACCCGAGTAACCGGCTCTGGAATGGATGAATGTGTGCTGTTCTCAAATGTGCATGGTATTATTTTAGCAAAGAAAATTCATAGAACTCGCCACCTCTCCTTATTCTTTTTTACTTGCTAACACTCAGTTCTTGCTGCGAATATAAAATTTCAGGATTCTTAAAACTTTGTGTGAGCCAAGGAGTAATTTTGTACCCAGCATGATTTCTAGTACCTGACACTAACTCACTGAAATGCTGAATGAATGAATGAATGAACTCAAATATTGAGTGTGTTTGGCATTTTAGCAGAATAAAATAAAAGCTAGATATTATTCTGAAGAGTGTTTGTAGACAAACACAACTTGTTTGCTCTTCCTTATAAATTTCTACATCAGCCTCTTTTCATATTTTGGCAAGATGCAATAGACTCCCAGCCTCACTGTCCCTACATTTTTCTATTGGTGTAATCATTATTTCTTTACCACTTTCGTTAAAGAGGTAGAACTAGATGACCAACCTCTGTCCTTGGTTGGGCTGCAAGAGAGGAGACGTGGGCACCCGCTGTCCCCAGCAGCCCTCATCCTCTTCCTTCATCTCCCTGACTCTTACCCCCATCACTCCTGAGTCCCAGAAGCAGCCCCTGCATTTTAGAAAGAAAGTGGAAAAGAAATCTTGAGAGACAGTAGCTACCTAACCCTTCTTTGTAGCATGAAACTGGAAAGAAAAAGGAAATCTTAAGACCATTTTTTCATACAAATAATCGCTCCATCTTTTGTGTTTCTTCCTGCACATACGCATGCAGATCTGAGCTGAACAAAGGCATAAGAAAGCCATCTTCTCCTCTTAGCATTGGAGAAAGATAAAAATCAAGCATTGTGGAGTCACGGGGGTGGGGGGAAAAGCAAGGTAGAGAACGGTGGTAGCTGTGGGTCGCTGCTAACTTTGCTAGGATTTCCATGAAATCTTGCCTGAGTTCCTGTCTTGTGCAGGCAGCAGGAAGGCAGAGGCACTGCGGGAGAGCCTCAGAGTCCGACCTCCACGCTCAGAGGCTTTGGCCCCTTTTGAAAATTCTGAACATATAATGGGGAAATGTGCAAAACAGTAAAGTTTTCCTTGTGCAAAAATTAGATTTTTGCATCAATGGAAACCAGGCCTTCTCAAATTTTAAAAGGTGCACACCTGCAAATGCTTCTGTTCATCTTGTCTGCCAAGAGCTAACAGCCTTCAGTCATGTTCTGAATGTCCGACCTTTCTATCCTGCCTGAAACAGATGCAACTTCCATGCCAGTCTCAGCCACCTGTTGCCACCGTGTGTCATGCTGATTCACATCCATGTGACACCATGCCATCTCTCCTCCATCCCTCATCTTACCCCGGCATGCAGTGTGCTATTACTCTGCCGCTGTATACACTCTGTATACATTTCTGTTCTTCCTTGCAAGATTGTGAATGCTTCGGCCACTCCAATCGATGCAGTTATATCGATCTGCTCAATACAGTCATTTGCGTGAGCTGTAAACACAACACTAGAGGGCAGCACTGTGAGCTATGCAGGCTGGGCTACTTCAGAAATGCTTCTGCACAGCTGGACGATGAGAATGTGTGCATAGGTCAGTTCCATTATAATTTCAGCTTTCTTCTGCGCCTTTTGAGCGATGGGGAGCTAGCTAAGGCGGACACGCCGGTGACTACCGCACAGCCGGGTCAGAAAGAACTTTCTCACTGGGGCAAAGATTCTTGTGGTAGACTTGAAATGCATTTGTGCAAGCTGCAGTAGTACTGGGGGAGGGGCTATACTGTGACTCCTTACGCTGTCACTTTAAAGACGATGATCGGAGAAAGCAAGTAAAGACAATGAAGATTTTCCTTTCTTTTTTCTTTTACTTTACTTTTTCTTGCATGAAATCATGAAACCTGCTAATTTTGATTTGATTTTTATGACCAACCTTAGAAAAGGAAATTCATTAACAGAGGATTTATTTATAGACATGAAAATTTGGGGTGCTAGCTCATGCATATAATTGGGGGTTGGAGCAAGGATTGGCGGGTTGAAAATGTTGCCATGTGGAATCAAAAGCTGCTAGCAACTGGTAAAATCAAAGTTTGCCTGACTTTTCCATCCATGGTAATGAAATTTCATTTATTACGTTTCCCCAAGCCACCCAAACAGACATGTATCTCAAGTGGTTCTCTTAGCTTCCAAAGCACACGAGGCCTGGAAAACGGGGTCCCTGGTGGCCTCCTGAGTGCTTCCCACTGTTCCCCCACCATGATGACTACTCCTGTCGCCTGAGGAGAAGGCTGGTGTCCTTCCCTCCCCAAATCTTCTACCCTCTGCAGAGTGGGACTTGTCTTTAAAAAAGAGTGGCTGGTGGAAAAATAAGAAACAATAAATGGAATTTCATGCTTAACTTACTTTGAAGAAATGTATATATCTGAAATACTGTATCCAGTACCGCACTAGTAGTTAACTCTCCACATGAGCCATTTTAAAGGTAGAATTTTTCATGTAGGGACGAAATTGAATATATGAAATGGAAATGACCGATGATCTTTCATCAAAAAATGCAATCCACCTGCATTTCTGGAATTATTGCTTTCTAATTGGCTTGTCAAGGTCATGCAGAATCTTGCCGACTGTCACAAAGTAGCTGTGCCATTTTTTTTACAATTGGATGAAGCCAAGTATATGTAATACTATTCATGTCTGCAGTATTTTTTGTTTCTCAAAGATCCTCCTATTTATTATTTGTGAATTAGTGGATAAAGTACTGGACTTAAAACTGGAGAACTGGGTTCAAGTCCCGGTTTGCTATTTAGTAGCTGTGCCTTAGGTAAGTCATCTGATCAGGTGGGGCATGCAGGAAGAGCCTGATGAGCTGTGAGCTGACCTGCAAATGTAACTTAATCCTCATTAACCAAACCGTAGGGTAAGTATACACTGATAATTTCCCCTATTTCCTACTTAAGAAAAAAAAAAAAATAAGGCAAATAGACCCAAATCATCAAGCTGTCGCAGGAGCTTCCTGATTTCAGAGGTCGACACTCTGTCCCAACCACTGCAACCCAATCAGCCAAGTCAAGCATGGCAGGGTTTCACTTGCAGCATGATTTTGGGATGACAGCAACAACTCCAATACGACCTTACAAACAGAAGCTCGACTGCCTTTCTAACACACGGGTTAGGATGATTTGAGGGTATTAATATGAATCAGAAGGACATGGCTGTCTGAATTTTGAATGTAAGATATATTCAACTGAATGGCATTTGTAAAAATACACAAATGTCATGCTATAAATATGGAGACAGCAGAGAAGGTAAATAGGAACACAAGAATAAGGCCTGCTTATTTTTATAAAATACATAAGATTAAAACATCTTACAATATTTAACATTTTAAATGAGTCAAAGGAAAAGACCTTAAAGGAAAATAACTGAACAGTGAATTTGAAAGGGTATGCAGCTAGGAACTGCGAGTTAATTTTAATGTCATTTTTTTCAGGAAAGCACTAATAAAAATGAATGGGTATTTACCTAACTCATTTGCACAGAATTAGGCAGTAGTCTTGGAAACTTTGAACTTCATCTAAATCTTATCTATATTAAAAAATTTTTAAGTGTACCTTGCCACTTCCTTAAAAATTGGTAATTAATTTTTCATGCTGCCTGTAAAGGAGCAGATCCTACCTTTGAAAAATGTGTCTCTGTTGAAATAGATGTTTCAGGGCCGGTGAGATAGCTCAGTGGTCCAAGACATCTGCTAAGCAAGCTTAGGCAGGCACAGGGAACTACGGTTCAATTCCTGGCACCACATGCTGTGCCAATCCTGCCCTTAGGGTGGGCTGAGCTGGCCAAAAATTAAAAAAAAAATTTAAAAATAAATGTTTCAAAGTACTTTCATCATTTTATATTATGGCAAATATAAAATGCAGTTCGCCAATCCATGTTGCCACACTGATGGCTGCTTTGTGATTACCAGTGAACTTACACATTTTTAAATACAAATTCCAGCTCTAACTATGTCTCCAAACATGCATGTGATTATCTTATGATGATGCAAAAATTACATGAAGATGACATCCTTGCATGCCTGTTTCATATAAACTTGAGCACTAAGCAGGAAGCTGGAGGATACGTGGCTTGTGACCTTGGATAATCACTATTAATAATCACAGTTAACAAGCTTTTCATCGGAATGAAGCACAGGCTCAGCAGTTGCTGCTAAACATATCTCAAGGTTTTGATGTATTATTTTTAATTCTCCTTGAAACCTAAGATCAGGTAATCAGAGGTACCTTATGTAGAACAAAGGAAATGCAAGGCAATTTTAATACCTATAAATCAACTTTAGTGTAACTTTTTAATCAAGCCCAGCAAATGCACTTCATGCTCTTCTGTAATCTTGCAGTTCTGCATAGTCTTCATAGTTTCATGAAATAAAATATAATCATCCATGGCTATCCCTGTTACCCTACACTGAGAAATAAATATAGTCTGTGGATGATATTCTTGAAGAATTCAAATACTTTTATGTAAGATGGAGGGTGTCGCCACATCTCTCCGTGTCGTTTATTTGCATGACTCTTTGGATGACATTGCACTGATCACCTTTCCCAGGATGAGCCACTGATACACTGTCATTTAGAGATGTCCCACTATTGCCTTGTTGCTTACTTTGTTTATGTTTATTCATTTAAAGTCTTTTATTAATTAATGGTTATGAATATTTAACTAAAACAGTTAACTAAAATTCTTGCCGGCCAGCTGTAATTCTGCTAACTGGTTTACAGATGTTGTTGAGTTATTGTTAGCTTATATACTTTAAATGGCAGATAAATAGAGACATTTTACAGCTTTGACCTAGATGCATACTTAGGAACAAACATTGAAAAAAGCACAACAAATTATCATTTAAAAATATATTTTAAAAACAGCTCCTATGCACACATATATATTAGAATGTCACTTACAATAAAACCTTAGTTATTAAGTATAAACCTACTCAGGCAAAGAGGGAAGATATTAGAGTTTGTTTATGTAGGTTTTAACATATGTCTATCACAATCAGTTTTATGCTATTTCTTTTGTAAAAATGCTGTTGGTAAAAACTGACTTAATCTGAAATAAATCATAATTCTAAATTGTTCTACCTTGCTTAAAGAAAGTATCTAACTAGTGTTTAAAATGTAAAGCTAGGACAAACTCTTACAAAGTTAGTGTACTTCTGTAATGATAAAGCCTTGATCTCCTTGCTAGTCTTAAGGCATTAAACCTGCTTATATCAAACCAAAGTTCTTACAACTTCAGTTGGTCAATGGGTGGTTCGGTCAGTTGGTTGGTTGATTGAACATAAGATTTTTGGATGGATTTTATCAAGAGAAGATCTTAATGGGCTCATCTTAAAATAATGGACATTTAAAGATGCGAGACATAATTTGAAGTTACACCTTGGGGCAATGAAGAATGAAAATTTGGTTCACAAATACTGTAAATTATAAACTACCGGGGGCCGGGGAGATGGCTCAGTGGAATAAGCACTTCCCTGGCAAGCGCAAGGGCCTGAGTTCAATCCCTGGTTCTGCCAAAAAAAAAATTATAAACTACCTATAATACTCTCCCAGCTAATGGAAGCCTAATGAATTCCCACTTCTTGTTCAAACTCTAAATACAATAGAGCTCCAAAAGTAAAAAATATACTATACAACAATGTGTCAGGAATCAAGAAAATGTTCTGTTTCCTGTTTATTATGCAAAACTGTATTGGCCTGCCAAGCAGGCATTATAATGAAAAAACAGACATCTCAAATTATATCTATGTTGAAATTTAGGTCACAAAACCTATTTTTCCTTCGTGACCATTCACGTAGGCTGCCAGAAAGCTATCTCACCTGGCCTAGCAGTCCAGTATCCAGAGGCTCCTCACAAGACAGTACGCGCATAAATAAGTGAAGGCTCCAGCCCAAATCATAAAGCAGAACTACCCTCAAGCGAGCAAAGTGCATCCACGTTGCACTTTGTAAACGCTCAGCAGTTCTCAGATATTGAGTTTAACAGATAAGCCCATTTGAATAATTTAAAACAGATTTTTACACTGATGGTATATTGATTTATCCTTGAAATCCAAACTTATCGTGGTGTTCATTAAACCATCTAAAACTGACCTAGCAAATGGAATCTCCATTATGACCTATTGCCAGCGGAAAGCACGATGTCTTGTTTCCATGGAAGCCCTCAGTTGATTTCCTCCTGTATCATAAAGGTGATACGGCGGAAGACTGGGCAAATAAATAAATGGTCCTGCAATGGGTGTATTTGCCAAAGCATTTCATTAACGGGCATCTTTCTTTAAGTAAGTGATACATTGAAGTAAGTAACGTTTCTGTGATGCTCGCCTGTAAACCGTGCGGACTTGTCTCCAGCCTGTGTTATCTTGTTTCTACAGAGTGTTATTGTAACCCTTTGGGCTCAGTCCATGACCGTTGTAATGGCTCAGGATTTTGTGAGTGTAAGACTGGAACCACAGGGCCTAAGTGTGATGAGTGTCTGCCGGGCAATTCCTGGCACTACGGCTGTCAACGTAAGTAACTCTGGGAGCTCCCTCTGCCTGCTACAGCATGGCTGACTCTGCTTGCGTAGGCCAGTGCTGTCCGCGCAGCTTCTCAAAGCAGAAAAAGGCCCCAATCACTGGCAAGCTTTGAAAGGCTACTTAATGCCTCAGTCTACGTGTATGAGAGCGATCCTTTACCTGTCCAGCTGGCTTCGGTAAGGCTCATTGCAGTTCCCTGTGACAGCTGGCACGACTTACATTGAAATATTGTGTGGAGACCCATGTACCTGGCCAGACCATAAATTCAGTGGCACCCTAGGGACCCAGCTTGGAAATCCTCACCACAAAAGGAAGGGTGATATGTATGTGGTTAATATATTTCTCAAACTGAAAACTACCCTGGAGCTCCAGAGTTCATAAATTCAATGACATCTACATAACTTATTACCACATTTGCTATGGTACCCATCCCTGAATCTTAACCAAAAATATGAAGGTAATAAATAAATCTAATGGGTATCTAAATGCCAACATAAAATAAATGATAAAAATCAATATTGATTTTAAGCCTTCCAGGGTAGGCACCATGGAGAAACTCTTAGACAGCTGCCACTTGGTTCAGCTCTGTTTCTCTGGAGATTAGCAGACCTTCTGAAAGGCTTGTCAAGGGAGGGAGCATGTCAGTGTACCCAGAATGGAAAGCTGAAAATCCAAGATGAGACTCCCTCCTGTCACCATAACCTCTCCTGATCTTTTAATTCTGCACTAACTTTCTTTTCCACCTGTACATAGGCAGCCTACTAATATTAAATGAGGCACATCCTCCATTTTAGAACATACCAGCAGATCATTATGCAAGCCATACTGTCTAATTTTTGGTGTGTGATTATCCAAGTTAATGAAGTAAAAAAAAGTATATATATATATATATATATATATATATATATATATATACAACTTAGCCTATTTAACCCTAAACACATACAAAAAAGTTTCAATAGAATTTATATCAAAGTTGAGTCCACCCTTGGCTTGGCCATATTGCAGGCACAGACGTTGACATGGCAACAAGAAGGCAAAGCAGGAAGAAAATCAGAGGTGGGGTGGGGCTGGCCGTGACCTGGGCAGGGACGATCTGGAATTGAGCAAACTGTTAGGCAAGCGCTACTAAAGAGAAACCAACCACAGTAGATTTCAGAAAGAGCCTGGAATGCCAGACCTGGGGCTCCAGCACCCTGAGAGCGCTTGCAGAGGGAACCATGAGGAATGCAGTGCAGAAGAGATCCAGTTCCTGACATGGTTGCTCACAAGCTACGCATGGAATGAAGTGAGGATGCCATTCACATGGATTCTGGGTTTGAATCCTGCCTCCATCCCTTAGTACCTGCAAGAGTTGGAGGCAACGACTTGGACTCTTTAAACCTACTTTTTCCATGTAAAAACAAGGACAATGAAAGGATCTAACACATACGGTAGTGGGGAAGTTGTTAACAGAGACTGCAGGAAGAACCCATATCAAACACATTTATTTTATAATAGTAGTGCAGAACTGGAAGCAAGATAGGGCTCCATTGAAGTTATCAAACTGTATATCTACAGGATCCTAAAGAGCCTCTCAGTTCAAGACAGGGCTGTTACAAGAGGCTGAGGCAAAAGTGACCAGGAAATTCATTGTGTGGCTCTAGTTGTGGACACGAAAGAACTCCAGGATCATCCATGAGCTTTCTTCCTATGGGACTACCAACCCTTATCCTCACAAATACAAGCTAGTCTTTCTGAACAAGCAAGAGAAATACTTGAAAACCATCAAGATGAATAGCCTTTAGACAACACAAAGCAACCCTTGAAAGAAAAAGAAGTAAAAGCAATTTTGAAGAGGCTGGCAGAATCAAAACTAGAGTTGAGGTCCCCCAAGGAAGAATGAGACACTAATTAAGAGAATTTTTTTTAGTATCTCTTTAGAAGTCAGAGACAAGATAATAGCGAAGTCCCACAGAATAAAGCTGAACCTTCTATGGAGAAGGCAGCACTAAATACTTCATATAAAACACAGAGAGCTAACCCTTGCTACTAGCACCAAAGGGACTGTATGTAAGGACCCCTTTTGAATTTGGGGTTGATAGATCAGAAATTGCCACATGCAGAGTGAATGAGGCTGAGAAGATATTTGTCCTCCTACAGGGTACATGCAAGACACGCTGGAAAGCCCTGCGTTGTTTGTTATGGCCAGTGGTGGCCACTCTTTTTAACCAAACTTATGTCAATATTAGTGGTATTTTCAGAAGAACTCATAGTCTGAATATTTGGATCAAACTTTAAAAATTGGTAGTAGATTAAATGAGATCTTGGAAAGCAGCTATGAGATACCGAGAACTAAGCACACAAATCTGAGGGAGGCTGAGATTTGGTGCTGGGCCACGTCTGCCCACATCACAAAAGAGATCAAGTCATAGGTTACCAAGAAGAGGAAAACATACTTAAAAGGAGGCTCAGTAACCTAATCAATATGGCCTTTTATCTATAATTAAAAGAAGTATCTGGAAAATACCCTGATACAACTGCCAAACCAGATATAGCATACTAGAAAATGAAACACACACACACATACAC
>NDGN011468106.1:0-11304 GCA_002564285.1 Tympanoctomys barrerae
ATGATCACCAGCTTAGCTGCAGTCTGCTGCCTCACTTCTCATTCTGAGGAAAGGGGCTCACTGTCAGGTCAGGCACCGTTCAACCAGTGAGTGATAAGACACTCTTCCTGGGCTTCCAGAATACAGTCCAGTAGCTCGCTCGCTGGATGGCTCATGTGCTGTTTTTCTTTTATGAGACAGGGTCTCCCAATGCAGTTTGGGCTGGCGTTGAGCTCACTTTGTAGCTTAGGTCTCAAACTCACAATGATCCTCCTGCCTCAGTCTTCCAAGTGCTGGGATTACAGGCCCATTTTTATTCTTTAATCTGTCATGAAGCATGGGAAAACTGTGGTAGACAGAATAAGAAGCAAGGTGAATGACAAATATGATATAAAGCCCATAATGTAGGAGGCATGTTAGCTTCTCTTTGACTAATATTTCTATGTAATATGTTTAAAGAGTACAATTCTTTCCCTTCATGCCATGAGAAACCATACGGGGAACTTCATGCAGGGCCTGCTGGGAACACCAAGTCTGAGCTTCTGCTGCCTCTGGAAGAACACTCAACCTCCACAGGACCTAGTTAGAACCCATTGATGTAAGATAATATTTACATTTTATGATGGAGGAAATTGAAGTATGGAAAATTTCAAGCTTTCATCGAAGGCCACAAAAGGAGCCAGTTGTAACAACGCATGCCTGGAATAACTCAGTAGGCTGAGGCAGGAGAACTGCTGCAAGTTCCGGGGCAGCTTGGCTACATAGTCAGTTCAAGGCCAGCTTGGACTACGTAGAGAGACCTTGTTTCAAATACGAACAAAAAATCACCCCGTGCATTAACAAGTTGGTGGCAGAATAACCAATAAACCTCATACTACTTCCACCTGCATTCCGAAAGCTTCCCTGCACTACATGTTGAAGTCACCCCCCACCCCCAGGCTCTCCTGCTTTCCCTAGCTCTGATGGCAGTGAGAGCAAGCTCCTTACCTTGCATCTCCCACTGCACAATAGCCACAGCATAGGCATCCCCAGCTGCCAACAGCCCAGTCCTACTCTGAGTAAGGCAAGCATACAGTTTCCCTCCACCTGGCACCATTGGGATTCAGCCAGTGCCTTCCAGTAAGAGCAGTTGTCACCAGGTTCCCCTGAAAAGTCCTGAGCAGGCTCCAAGAATAGCACTTAGTGGGGCACTCTGCTTGGGTTGGGTTGCTCTGAGAGGTTCCCAAGGACACAGAGCACACGGCTGCCCAACCTGAGTGCCACCTGCTAGGTAGCTTAGGTGGTGATACCAGGAGGCACAGATTCTCCTCCTCACCCAATCCACCCACTGGGAACAGGTTCCTGTGAGCTCTGTGGTTTCCTGGGGTGGCTTCCACCATCAGCATCCTGCCCAGAAGGCTGGTTCTGATTGCCAGCTCCTGGAGCACCAGCCTTGGTGTCCTTTTTTTGTATGCACCACCCAGGGTAGAACACGTGGCTGTAGGCAATTTGCATGTGCTTTCTAGGGACCCTGATCACTGCCAGCTGGCCCAGGACAGGCATACGTGCATCCTCCTCTGGATAGCATGCAATGAATCAGAACCTGGTTCATCTCTGTGGAGAACTACAACTCGCACCAGGGGCAGAGCATCAGGTTGGAGCCCTGTGACTTTGGGTCCCACACCTGTCTGACTCAGCTCACTCCTCTGTAGGGTGTCAGTTTTTTTTTGTTTTTGTTTTTGTTTTTTTTGCATGTGTGCGGTACCAGGGATTGAACTCAGGACCTTGCAGTTGCCAAGCAAGCACTTATTCCACTGAGCTATCTCCCCGGCCGTCAGTTTTTCTTTTTATTGTCCTGTGTTTGGGGCATATAAGGATGACATTGCTCAGGGCAGCTTGTGTGCGCACATAACACTTGCATTTTCCTGGCCCTTCCTCTTCACCTCTTGGTCTGCGTTCCATTTGAGTAATACCTTTCTCCTTCCTGTCATCATCTTTTATTTAGCTTTTTTGTTTACACTTTGGTTTTCTCATATAAGAGAAGCTATGGAATAGGAAAGCCCTTGTGTCTTTTTTATTTCACTAACATTATGGCCTCAAGGAGCATCCATTGCCCTACAGATGACTCAGGCTTATCCTTCTTTAGGGCAGAGTAGTGCTCCACTGTGGGTAGTATCACATTTTCTTTATCCGTTCTTCTGTTGATGGACACATGGGCCACTTCCAAGATGTAGCTACTATGGATCATGCTGCTCTAAACACAGCTATACATGGATCGCAGTCTAGATTGGGAGCCAGCCTCTCTGCCCCTCTTGTGCTCAGTGGACTGGGGACACTTCCCACCTTTTATGGGTGACAGAAGGGAGGCAGTGCAGGTAGGAGGACCCCGCACCTACAGCTCAGGGCCAAGGGCCCACCCTGCTGCTTCCTGTGCAAGCAGCGGAGCAGCCAGCCCCTGAGAGGCACTTAGCACTCTGGCTCAGGTGCCCGACGTCCATGCTGTGGTCTTGGAAGTCCCCAGGAGCAAAACTGATGTCATCCTCATGAGATCTCAGAGCAGAATCCAGTGCGCACTTGTGAGCAATGAAAACAGATTTAAATTTCCATGTTCTATACTTGTCCTCCCTTCCGCTGCTCCCCTCCCCCTCTTTTCTTTTACTGTAATTGTCAGGCAGAAGGGGCCCTGTTTGTTCCTGTCCTGCACTTCTGCAAATGCTTCCGGGTCAACCTGGTTCACTTCTGGCCAGAGCATGTGGAGGGCTGAGCTTGTACTTGTTCAATTGAATTTGCCCATCATTGCAGCGTTGAGTCTCGGGATGGAAGAATGAGTGATTCTCTCATTCTTAGCTCTGGGAGAGGCTATCTGGGGAGATGGGACATACCTCCCTTGAGAAAGAGAAATCGTATCTAAGGGTTCTCATTCCTGCCTTGAAGAAGTCACTTCCATGGTTGAAACACTGAGCTTTGGCCACCACAGTGTGGTCCTTGCTGGCAGATGATGAAGGGGCTTCTTCCCAACAGGTGGCGAGCAATCTGCAGCTGGCTTTTTCACTGGAGAGCACATCTGTCCCTTCAGCTTACCTCTGGCCAGGGCGTGGCTGCCCTGACCAGAAGAAAAGCAGGGTATCTGCCACCTGTGCCTCTTTTCTGCTGGGGAATCTTGAGGTGGAAGGAAACCTCGGAGTGCACAGTCTGTAATCCCAGCTCTGTGGGAAGCTGAGGCAGCAGGACTCACAAGGCCTTGTTAAAATATGATATCGGATACAAAGGAGGTGATGTAGCCCCATATGAAAGTTCTGTGTTCAATCATTGTAGTAAAAAACAAATAAACAGTAGATCCTTTAGCATCTCCCAGCCCGAGGCCCTGGCCAACCCTCACAGCTGGGTTTGGAAAGAGAAATTACATCAGAAAGCAGGACAGTGGCCTCAAGCGCCAGCGCCCTCTCTCTGGAAACCCCCTTCTACACCATCCCTGTTCTGCATGTTGCCTGCTCCAGGGCTGATACCCCTATTTCCATCTCCAAAGTGCTCATGTGTCTTCCCAGTCTTGTGGCTGGGGCACAGAAAAATGGAGCCCACAGGAGGCTGCCAGATGGGGTGGACTCAAGAAGTCTCTGTGGAGCCCAGGCCATGGGGTCGGTGCGGCATTGAAACTGCCTACAGTGGGCTTTGATCAAGGTCCCGGATGTTGTCATTTGGGGCTCTCCACTGTCTGATCTGTGTGGAGGGGAGTCTGGATTCATTACCTGGCCTCTGCCTACAGAATTCTGGGCATTTACACACTCAGTTATTGGGTTCAGTAGCGGAGAAATTCCCTTCTGCATTTGTCCCATCAAAAAGTTTCTTTTTATTTCTGTATCTTTGGTTTATTGAGACAGGGTTTCACTATGTGTAGTTCAGGCTGGTCTTGAACTCATGGTAGTCCTCTTGCCTCAGCCTCCTGAGTCCTGAGACTATAGACTTGAGCCACCACAGCTGTCTTACCATCCTTGTTAATGGGACTTTGATATTTGCACATGGGAATTAAGATTCAGGACTCGGTGGTGTCAGGGAACACGAGGGCTCTAATACCCCAGAAGGCTTATTGGTGCCACATACATGGATCATACAGGAGCATCTTTGGGGATCACCAGAAGCCAGTCCGTATCTGTTGCTTTGAACTAAACAAGGGTTTGCCAAGCTTTTTATCCCTGGAATCTCTTTTGGTCTTAAAAGTTATGGAAGCCCCTGAGGTTTTTAAGCTTTTATGGCTTGCCTCCACTAAAATCTACCACATTAGAGATCAGAAATGGCTAATGTCTGGTCAGACCAATGATGTCATCCAAGGTAGGGCCTGGGATGTTGCTCTAATGACTCCCTAGAGAACATGACAAACCGGGCAAATGATGTGTGTCTTTGCTTTACTAGGAAGATCATTTGTTTTCATGGGCCAATGAGAAGTGTCCTGGAGACCTCTGGGTGCCTGGCTGCACTCTGGGGGCAGCGACTCAGCTTCCTTGGCGGATACTGCTGGGATGGACGTGCGCATGGCTCGAGGTCCATCTCCATCCAGCCAGGTGTCCCGAGCTCAGTGCCTTCCTTGTCACTTCCCAGGGAGGGGCCATTCCTGACACCCTTATCACACGGGATGAAGGTGTCATTCTTACAGTGTTGATCCCTGGCCTTGTGTGACTACCTTTTATCAATGCTCTTTTTTTTGGAGATATGAGTTATATAACAAAATTTACTCTGACATAGTGTACAGCTCACTGGTTCTTAGTATAATGCTGGAGTTGTCTATCCATCAGCACTACTTTTTATTTTAATTTCTTTTACCAATAGGGATTGAAGCCCAGGCTATCAGCATGAGCTACATCCCCGGTCCTTTCATTTATGTATTTATTTTAAGGCAAGGCCTTGCTGAGTCACTAAATTGCCTGGCAAAATAAGCCAGGCTCTTGCGGCAAAATGCCTGGCAAACAGGCATTACTTCTCATGTTATCTGGGTCACAAATAACAACAAAAATGAAAAATGGCATGAAAGCAGGCACTGAGTCCACTGAGCTATCTCACCAGCCTGAGAAGATTTTTTAAAATTTGTCTTCTTATGAGTTCATGCTTTAGTGCTCCACGATTGCTTGCTTGTGGGGAGGCAGCGCGCGCACACAGGAATTGCCTCCCCTCTCCTCCATCCCCCTTCCTCTGTCTTTTCATCCCCTTTCCTTAGCAACCGATCCATCTCCCTTTTCCTATTACCTTGTTAAATTTTACTTTGGCTTACTCAGATCAAAGAAGCCATGTGATATTTAAGCGCATCTGTCAGATTTACTTCCTTTAACATTACGATCTCCAGGTGTATCCCTTTTGCCGTACATGACTCAAGTTTATCCTTCTTTGTGGCAGAGCATTGCCCCATCATATGTAAATATGACCTCCTCTTTTTTTTCATTTTTATGACCTCTTTATCCACTTACCTCTCCTTTTTTTTCTGTATTTTAGGGAAGGGTATACAGGGTGTTCAGGGTCTCATTACTAGACTGGACTTGTAGTGATCCGCCTGTTTACAGCCTCCCAAGAGCTGGGATTACAAGTGCACACCACCATGCCCAGTCTCAATTGCCATCTCAGTGCACCCTGGAGGTGGGGCTGGCACAGTAGGCCCAGGGATTGAACCCTAGCCCTTGTGCCTGCTCACAGGTACTTTACTACCCTGAGCTATTTGGCTGGCCCTTTATCCACTTATCTCTTGATGGATATGGGAGGATTTATAAATGGTTATTTGAGGGCCAGCCAGATAGCTCAGCAGATTAAAGTATCTTCTAAGGCAGATGCAGGGGCCTGGAGTTCAATCCCCAGCCTGCTGCGCTGGTCCTGCCTCCTGGGGTATGCTGAGACAGAGATTGAGACTGGGCATGATGGTATGCATTTGTAATCCTAGGACTTAGGAGGCTGAAAAACAAAAGGATCACTACAAGTCCTAACTGTGTAATGACACCCTATAGACGCTGTACCAAATACATAAAAAAAATTATATATTTATTCAATGGAATACAATACTGTGATGAAAATTTCATTCTATTTGTGTCACTACGGATACATCTTAAAAACTATGTACAAAAATTCAGACATGAAAGGTGTACCTATGAAATCTAATTTAATTGTAATTCAAGAACAGGCAATACCAACCTGTGGTCATAGAAAAGAGAACAGTGTCATATGAAGGAAACAAATGGGAAAAAGCAAGAGATTATTTGGTTCCTGGCTTGATGTGGTGGTCACACCAGTGTGCATATAAAGTTGCTGTCATGTGGTGAAGTCTCTCAACTGAATTGTGTGGTCTGTGCATTTTACCCTGAGGATATTCTACTTAAAATTGGTATGTAGGAGATATGACCAATTCATTAGAATAAAAAACACATTGCTATGAATCATCCTTAAAATCCACTCCCTTGTCTTGAACACACTCATCCCGTTGTCTCTGGTACTTCCTGCAGCAGCTCTGGAGTCCTCATTCCTGAGGGTCTTCAGCTGCATTGTCCTAGCTGCACTTGCCCTTTCATGGTCATTTTGACTTTAGGAAAGAACTGGGAGTCATGTAGAGCCAGGTCCGGTGACTAAGTTGGGTGAAGACACAGCCCCATGCTTTCAGGAGCTGCTGCCTTTCACTGGGGCACCCGGCAGCCTTATTCGCCAGAGTTCTGATCCTACCTTGTAAGGACATTCAGAAAAGAGGGCTTCAGAGCTGCTGGAGAATGTGTTGGAGACCATGCTGTGTGCGGACAAAGCAAGGGGAAGGGTTTTGAGGGGGACTCATAGCAGCGTGTCTTTTACAGCAATAAATGTTTCTTTTTTATTTTTAATTTAAACATTAAGTACATTTTTTGTTCATATCCATTATAAAGTCACCTTCCTATATCCTCTATGCCAACCTTTGCCTCCACACACAGTCTGGCTGTGATTTTCCTGGAGAAGGACAGTGGCACCACGCAGAGGGTGCTGTCCCTGAGGCTTTGTAGCTTTAATTCTGTGTGTGACAGTTGGACCCTGCCACAGATCTGTGAGTAACCTCTAAAAATAGCTTACCTGATTGTCAGACAGTGGACAGCAGCATCTGACTCGCAGGACTGCTGTAAGCCCTGAAGATAAAGCTGGGTTAGCTCCGATGTTCATACCACCTAGGTAAACACAGCATTCATGCCCATGGACACAGCAGAGAACCACATACATGGGAAAATTTCTATGTTGCACTTGGAGGGATGCTCCCATTTTTTTTTTTTTTTTTTTTTTTTTGTATTTTAGGGAAGGGTCTATGGAGTGCTCAGGGTCTCACTACTGGATCGGACTCATAGTGATCTGCCTGTTTACAGCCCCCCAAGATCTGGGATTACAGGCACATGCCACCATGCCCAGTCTTAAATGCCATCTCAGTGGGGCAGGGCTGGGCCCCAGGGGTGGGGCAATCCCATCTTGAAGAATGTACACAGCATCACTTGTCGTTAGCTATTGTGCAATAAAGGGGAACACCAGGTCTGTAGACTGTGTCCTTCTCGTCCTCACTCGGCACCTCTATGCAGAGGGCGAGGACACTCACATCCAAGCAGGCAGCCAAGAATTCATCCAGAACACTATGCGGGCTCCACCCAGCCATGGGTTCATTGTCTACCTACAGATTGTCTACTCAAGCCATAAGAACATAGAGAAAGAGACTATCAACCATCCTCTCATAAGAAGAAAGACCAAACACAAGTCAGAGTGAGAAGCTGCTCTTCCTTCCTCCTGTAGCTGGTCCTGACTTGAAAACATCTACAAATAATGTACTTCTGAGGTTCATTCGCATTCAGGAATGGAGCCCAGGCCTTTGGAAAGCAGTCACTCTGGCCATTTGGTGTACCTTGGTCTACTCCATTTCTCTTTCATCCTGTCTGTCTGAATTTTCTCTCCATCCTTTAATCCTTTCTTATCCAGAGAAAGACCAAGGTTAGTGGCTTTCTTTCTTTTTAATGTATTTTGTACAAGGTCTCACTATGCAGCTCAGACTCATAGTGATCTTCTTGTTTTCAGCCTTCCCAGAGCTGGGATTATAGGCGTGCACCACCACACCTGGTCTCAGTGGCCAGCTCAGCCCGCCTGGGGGGTGGGGTGGGCATGGCATATGGTGCTGGGGTTCGAACCCCAGTCCCTGAGTTTGCCTAAGCAGGTGCTCAGTCCCCTGAGCTGTCTCACCCACCCCCAAGGTTAGTTCTTGAGCTCATTTCTTCTGTTGCCAGCCACAGTTTGCTCTGTGACTCTCCCCACGTGTTCCTCAGCCTTCATGTCAAAATGAAAGGCAAGATGCCCACCTTGCTGCATCTCCCTGCGTGGTGAGCATGACAGTGTCCCTCTTGTCCCTTTGAGCCACCTTTCATAGGACATGTTACATTTCTGTCTATGTGGCTTCATTTCTTCAAGGTCCCTACTTTTTAAAAATTTCTTTCTCCAGTGACAGCTTGTCAAAGCCTTTCAATATATGCTTATGGTTTAGTAAATTCTTTCTACATTCACTTTCCCTGAAGTGGAAACTGAGGCCAGGTCCCTAGTAGCTCAAGAGAAAAGCAGCCCCGTGTATTGGTGAGGATGGGGTAGGCTATGCCGCAGTAACCAAATGCCTGCGCATCTTTGTCCCTTAGTACATGGGAGGCTTTGGGAGCTCACAGCTGCTCCCGAGTGGAGCCCGCATCCCAGAGGCCTTCCAGTGCTCTGGCCTGTCAGGCTGAGGAGCAAACCCACTTGTTTCCCAGGCAGAGCAGAGCAAAGCCCGCTTTCCCATTCGAGGGGAAATTTAAATAGTTTCTTTGATAATAAAGATTGTGCTGTCGTTACATCTCAGCACAGGTTCCAGGAAAGAAAATATGCAGGAACAAAGAGTCTGGCAAAGTCCTCAAAAAGTTAAGTGTAGCATAAGCCTCAGAACTAGTGAACTATTAGTGGATATACACGAGAATTGAAGCCAGGGACACCAATATATTCTTACATGCGAATGTTCACAGTAGAGCAAAGAGCCAGGGGATGGAGCCAAGGGTCTTCTGTTCATGAATTAACAATAAGTGGCATATCTATTTAAAAGAATATTATTCAATCATGTAAAATAACACATCTCTAGTACATGTTATAACATGGAAAATTTTTGGAAGAACCATAATGAATGAAGTAATTCATACAAATGGGATCTTGTGTACAGTATCAAATATTTTTATCAAATGTTTAAAATCATTAAATTAGCAAGAAGATGACATAGGTCAAAAGTAACCAGGGGATGTATGGAGGAGAAATAAGGAATTATTTCTTAATCGATGTAAAATTTCTGTTTATATGTGATGAAAAAAATATTAAAAGTACACAATGGTACTTCTTAAAAGTATAAGTATTACAATGTTGAAATGTGACAATGTGAACATAATGTCACCAGGGTGGGGTACAATTTTAGCTCTGATCAATTAATTTAATGAATTTAAATTAAATTGCCCAATTTTACCACAATGAAAATAGCTTCAAGGGCCGGGGAGATAACTCAGTGGCATAAGAACCTACCTGACCTGAGTTTGATCCCAAGTCCAAAGGAAAAAAGAAAAGAAAAAAAAAAAGAGAGAAAGAAAATAGTTTCACATAAAGAAGTGTTGAAAAAAATTTGCGTTGCTTTTTCTTCAGTGCATCATAAGAATACTTTCATAAAAAGTAGCCTTAATTGACAGTGTGTGAAAGAGGCTTTGGTGTGTTGTAAAGAAAACAGGAAGGGTAGGGAGATAGCCTTGTGGTCTAAGCACCTACCTGGTAAGCCAAAGGACCGAGCTTTGATCCCCTGTACTGAAGGCCATGCTAGCTTGTGCTGAGCTGGCCACTGAAACCAGGTATGGTGGTGCACACCTATGATCCCAGCATTGAGGAGGCTGAGACAGGTGTATCACTATGAGTCTAAGCTGCATAGTGAGACCCTGTACCAAATAAATAAATAAATATTAAAATAATAATAATAAAAGCCAATAGAAGTCAGAATCTTGAGCCTATAAAATTCCGGTTCCTGGCTCTACCATGGCCCAGGGAAACCCAGAGCCACGCACCGCACACCTGGGCACACCATCCCTGAGGTTTCCAGCAAGAGCATTTAGAATAGGGGATGTCTGATGACCCTTCCAGTGTCTGGTTCCTGGGATACAAATAAGTAAGACATAGAGTCACATCTTTCTTATGTTCATAATAGTATAGGTGGCTTACACTGACACAGACAGCTGAGGAAGACAAAGCAGAGAAGACAATTACCATTCTGTTCAGCAGAGAATCTGATCTGCTGAATACAGCACATGGGATACACCCCAGAACTGGCTTGGTACTGACTGGGAAACGCAGGAAAGATCATGGCTTTGTCACAGAAGAGAGACGCTGGTGTGGCCTTGGGAGGGCGGAGCTGCCTCGGAAGGCACGGCTGACACTGGCGCCAGCAGCCCCTTTGAGCATCTGAAATTCACAGAGCAAAAGAAATCAAGGTCAACTGGAGCCCCTTTGCGCTGGCTGTAAAGATCTTGCCTATAATCCCCTGCTTTATGCGAATGGTTTGCTTCCCATGAGTTGAATCCTGTGTAAACAAGTGCAGGATCACATTTCCTTTGTCTAAATAGCTCTAGAGGACATATTTTACAGTAAACTAATTAAGACTAGGTTTTCAAAAGCTCCGCTTTTAAAAAGGTGAGAAATCAAGCAATAGTAAGTGTGGCTAAGGTAGAGTAAGCCGACTCAGAGGCCAGGAGGGAAGCCTACCACCAGCCCCCCTCTGGTGTGGCCCTGGGATCAACATGAAGCAGCTGGGGATTGAGATTGCAATTTGCTCCTTGTGATTGTCCAGCAAATGCAGCACAGTGAGTCTCACCAAGACCCTCCGCCTCCTCCAGCATAGACGGTATTAATCCTTACAGTGGAAAGTGCTGTCTCCCATACAGCCTTTGGTTCTGGCCATTTGCATGTTAAATATGGGTAATAACGGCAGTGATTTACACTTCAATATGTAGAGAATGCTCTTTTGCAATCTTAACGAAAATCACATGTGCATGGCCCAAGCCCCACATAAGCACTTTTGGAAATGTTATTTGCAAGCCTACAGCTTGCTTTTCTGGCAAGAAATGCATCTCATTTTTGCTGAATATTTCCAATTTGCAATCCATTTTCACTTGGGAGCCTCTGGATTGATTGTGAGGGCTGGAACTGTTGAGGTGGTTGAGGTCATTTCTCACTGTTAGTCAGCGTGGCCTAGATTGTGAACGACAAAGAAGCTTGCAATGGCATCGTCTTGCACCCTACTGGTTAAAATTTTACCACTTCACCCCCTCAAACAAAATCATG
>NDGN011468112.1:0-11538 GCA_002564285.1 Tympanoctomys barrerae
TCCTAGAATTTATGAGCGTGCTTAATTGTGCACACAATATACAATTAACCCAAACTCACTGACTACGAGAAGAAATTGATAGGTAAGTAACTATGCGATGACCCTTTCCTGTAAGGTACACAGGCTTCCCTGGAAATCGGATGCCTCTCTAGAGAGAATAGGAAGGAAAAAAGACTCAAATTAATCAAGAAAATACTCTGAATCATTTAACTTCATAGTGAAATGAAATAGAAGAACATTATGCTGGTAAGCAGAAAGAAGGCTCAAGAAATTAAGTTCAGCTACAGAAAAGTAATCTAAAATATTTGATTTATATGCACATTTGGAGCATGAGAGATTTGCCTACAACATATATTAATATTTAATATATGTATTTAATTGCATCTTACAAAATTTGAATATATATATATATATATATATATATATATATATTCAAACAATATATCTTTGCATCTCTCCAGGCCGGTGGATATAGATTTATTTCATTATTTTCACTGGATCCATAAAACCCCATTTTTATGAAGTCTATAATTTATTTAATCAAGCCTTTATGGACACACAAGGTTATTTCTAATTTTTTACACTGTCTAAAAATACCTCAGTGGACATGTTGATTCTCACACTATAGATTCCACAAAACAGAATTACTCAGTCAAAGAGAGCTGCACAGTTAAAATAGTAAACAGTATTGGTACATTGTATAAAAGAGAGATTTCTCTCAGGTGAGGTGGGAATGTGTCTACATTCTCAGGAGAAAGAGGTAACACAGAGAAAGAAGGTAAAGATAGATACTGAGTGACCCTTGCTGTGACAGGGCACGGCTCCAGATCCAGGTGACTTAAAGCCATCAGCCCAAGAGCCAAACGCTGCCGGAAGAGTGGGGGAGAGTGAAGAGAAACAAAAAAGGATCAAGCAGAATCTGATAAATTTTTAGATGAAGTAGAGAAGGGCTGCACGAAACTTCCCTCTTTTGGAAAAAGAAATATGGCCAGGCTGTAATTAAAGTCATGAATTTGTGTTGTGTTGTTTTGTTGCTTTTTTTTTTTTTTTTTAAATAAAAAGCATTCAGTAATTGGATATAAGAGAGAAAAAGGCAAATGATTGGATTCATCCAGGGCTGAATATTATTAAGGCAAGAGAAGCAAAAGATACTGGAAATTAAGTCTTTTGACACTCAGAAAAGCTTAAGTAGATGGTGAAATCTAGGTTGATTCTGAGAGGAACTGAATTCAAACAGGCTGAAAGACGGAAAAAGAAGGTAGATGATGGAGGAGTCCTGCAACAGCAAAGGAGGGCAGATTAGAGTGGGGAAGGGAAAAGGACGTTTGAGCTGAAAATGGGGAATTGAAGCTCTCAGCAGAGTAGCGACCCCATGAAAAGATATGTGTGTGTGTGTGTGTGTGTGTGTGTGTGTGTGTGTGTGTATTGGGCTTTGCTTTGAGTCTAATCTTATTACCTAGACACAGAGTACAACCTGCTGTCACTAAGTTCCTCTTTCTCCACCTCAGATGAAATTTTCCCTGGGTAATTGAGAACAAGAAGAGCCTTTCTTTGCAGGAGAATCTCTACTCACGGCCCGAGAGTATGGGAAGGGGGTCCTTTGTCTCTAGAACACAGTGGGAAGATGGTAGCATGTCATTGTTGTATTTCCCAGGGCCCACATTGGTCAGGTTTAAAATAAACCCTAAATAGTACTGTAGCTCCAGTAGCCGCAGACTGTCTCCTTTTAAACTCTCCACCGTTGTGCTCTCAAGACCAAAGTCCTTACTTTATCTACTATTAGTTGCATTTTTCATTCCTAGTCTTCAATGGGAAACTTCTTTAGGGTGCTTATGCACACACACACACACACACACACACACACACTTGCACAAGAATAAACAAAAGTGTTCAGTGTGATCTAAGCACAACCTTTTTCTAGGCCACATAATATCTCCTTGAAATACCTCTACTCTTTTAGAACAAAAAAGCAGCGAAGGGTAACATGTGAGTGAGCATGACATAACCATGGTCCAATAAGGTTTATTTGTAGACACTAAATTGAAATTTGTCACATTATCTTGATTTTTCTCACCTATTTAAAAGTCTAATAAGTACACTTAGCTTGCAAGCTATATAGAAACTCAACTGGACCAGATTTGTCCCTTGTGTAATTTCCAACCTCTGGCCTAGATTTATACTACTAAGAAACAAAAGCATGTCAATCTAAAGGAAACACTTTCTCTACAGATGCAACCCTTTCCTACTGAGAGAAAATTTGTATTTGTGGGCTTGTTCTAGCTGCTTCTGCAAAGTTGTGTGGAACAGCTCCAATTTCAAGATGACCTTTGTACTAATTGAAGGTGGTTCCCCGAATAAAGTAACACTGTATTTAAAAGATAACTGTGGGCCTCTGCCTCCTAAGATTCAAAACACTGTTTGCAATTTATAAACGGATACTTTTTTTCAGTTTCTTTTCACAGAGGACTTTGAAAGTATTGGAGTCTGGGCTTAGCCAAGGTCACTTACCACAGAGGAAGGACATCAGAGTCAGAAGCTTCAGTGACATGAGATGGCTCTTGAATTGAATCCAGAACTGATTTTATGTTCTTTCAACCCATTCTTGCCATAGAAGAAGGGAGCAAAACCTGGGACCACCAGGAAGTCGGAGCTCAGCGGAGGCTGAGTTGATGCTGGGTCCCCTGTGAAAGAGATGTCACCTAGCTGCTGTGGAAGAAGCATGAGCAGGCTGGGTCTAGAAATGCACACACACATAGGAGACTACAGGTAGTGTTGCTGCCGGTGGGTAACGGTGACAAGACCAGGCAAAAAGGCAAGATATCTTTGTTCTCACCTCCATTCTGATAGTTCTCCTTTCGGTAGACTCTGCAATACTTGGAAATCAACTAAAAACAAGCCTGAGGAAACAGAAAGCTTGTGGGGTGGGTTTGGAACTGGGGACAAAAAGCAAAAAGCAGCACGTCAGATGAGTCTCTCATACAGTCAGGATTCCCACTTAGAGCATCTTCATTGTGTCCAACATCAGTCTACACAGTTAGAAATGTAAGCACATCATAAAAGGACAGTGAAGTATGTCTATGGTAGAATATGAAGTGGCTTTTTAAAAGCCCTTAAATGTCTTTCTCACACCTGCCTAGTCTGGAGAACTGAATTTTTCCAATTTATTTATGAAGTTCTGATCTAGAGATATGGTTGTCCAATGTCTATGGAAAGGACAGAAGTGTGCCTCCTTTTGTACTTCATCTGGGAACATGCTTTACGGTCCAAGAATACATCAGAACTTCTGGCAGGTGATTCCTGGGAAGCCAGGGAACGTCACTGTGGACCTGTGAGCTCCTGAGGGAAGGAGCTGTTCCTGTCGAGCTATTTCAGCATCTAAGCCTCAGAATCACACCCACATGGATTTCTCCAAAGTGAATATAAGATCAGCTTCCAGCTTCAGTGTTTCACTTTTGCCTTGTTTGCTCAATTCTCAATCCAAATTCTTAAAAAAGCAAGCAAGGCTTTTTTTTAAAAAATGAATAATTATGATTCAAAATGGGTTTTGTCCTTCATACTTTCATATTGTGATCTGTACAGCATTAAGTTGCTGGATAATTTTCTTTCTTTTTCCCTTCCCTTCTTCTCTCTCTTTTATCTTGTTTTTCTTTTACTTATATATTTTTCTTTTCATTTTTAAATCAAAACCATGCACGTGTGTGTGTGTGTGTGTGTGTGTGTGTGTGTTAGGAAAGGCGAGGTGCTGTTAAAGGGGGCTTTCCAGCATTTACTACACAAAAATGTTAAACTTTTTCTCTAACTTTTAATGAAAGCCAAATGTTAGAATTGCAATTAAAGCGTTTACACTGAAGTGGATGGCGAGATCTGCAGGGCAGCCAAGCCTGGCAGCTTTTGATAAATTAGAATGAGCCACACAAGCTGACATTTTCACTATGGTGTCACAGTGCGTAGAAAACAAACCCCTTTTGCACATCCCCCAGCTTCAGATCAGGGAAACTGAGCAGTCGGCTGACACAGAAAATGCACATGGTATCATGAGAAATCTGAAAGTTGTCATCCATGAGAGAACATGAAGGTCAGTTTTGGAAAGTTTGAGCTCTGGACTTTCACCAAACTGTCTTTCCCTTGGAGAAGCATCACACTGCACCATGCTTGTGACTGTCATGACACATGGATCACTAATACATTTTAGGAAAAAAATGAGGGGAAAAAAGAAAAAGATGAGGATAGGTCCAAGTTCCTTTTCCCTAAATGTCCTGTGAAGAAAGCCCCTCCAAACCCCAGAAAGCACTTGTTCCATACTGCATTGAATGAAGAAACCTTCTCTATTCCAGAAACATCATCTTGGAAAGTTTCCAAGCCCTCTGCTGTCACAAATGTCTGCCAAAACATCTTTGGAGCCTTCATTGAATCCTGCATCAGAAACACAGAATAAAGCCTTTCCAGGAAATAGGGAATCGCCTGTACTTGAATGAGACCTCTAGCCAAGGAATATAGGAATGTGCACTTCCCCAGAATGCAGAGGGTCTTGGGAATTGTCATGTGGAGCAGAACCCATAAAGCTCATCTGAGAAGCTTTAATATGTACCTACTGATACCTCCGATCTACATCTGGAAACCCAGGTGCAGGCTGGACACAAGCATTTATCGAAAACATTCATTTGGATTCCTTTCCAATTTCTCTAGCCTTTGAGGATGAGTAAGTATTAGAGACCTGTGTTTTAATTGCTATGGGATTTTCTTCCTGCGGTTCTGAAATTTTAACATCTCATTTGGCAATAAATAAATAAATAAATAAATAAAATACAAAAAGTTTACTCTATATGAAAAGAGTTACCTTGGACCATTGTTTTTAAGTGATCTTTATAGCTACACATCAGTGCTCTGTCCTCATGGTGTGCTGGATTTCCTTGGTACTAGCCAGGGTCTTCAAGAGAATGATATTTAATTTGACTATTTCAGAAATATTCAGGAAATCTAGGCCTTAAACAAAGCATGCTTAGGATGATATTAAGCATCATTAAAATCTAACAGTAGCTTTGTGATGATGATGATGATTATAATAATAATAATGAAGACTCATTTCCAGATATTAAAGGATTAGAAAACTATTTTTTCTTCCTAGAAAGTAAGAATAGTGCTGATTAAGGTCTGGTTAATGTGTATATTCTTTTTTAAAAAGATCAGCAATATCCATATTTTAGTAGACATGAAAAAAATAGCCTAACAAAGGTAAATTCATACAAAAATAATCTGTGTTAATTCTTCTTTTGCAGGATTTATAGTAAATGAGTTTTTAAAGCTGTCACTATTTTAATTCCTAATCGACCTAGGGAACAACTCCTCCATCCTCCCACTATACCTTATCCTCTAGACATCACGGCACATGATGCCCCTACTGTGTTTTAAAGGTAATGGTTGACACCTTGAACCCATTAGAATTTATTTCTCTTTATCTTTTGCTATTGTCAGAAAATTAATGTTGAATATGATTGTCAATTCTTGATAACCCAATCTCAATAAAATCTAGTTTCAGGAAACTCGCTTTTTGCTTAAAAGTAATACCTCTCTCAGATATTGAAAATTACACAGTATCATAAATTCATCCTAAGTTTATCACTGCTCACTGCTCAGAAAATACACATAATTTCTGACTTTACTGGAAACAAATTAATAAACCGTTAAAGCCAAAAGACATGTGGGGAAAAATACAAGCCATCCAACCAGCAGAGGGAGTACAAGTTAATTGACAAAACCAATCTCCAAACTGTTTTGCTCTTGGTGAAGTCACTGATAATGTTTTGGAGAGAAGGAAGATACCAGGAACAAGACAGGACGCATCTGTGCAACACTGCTGTCTGTTCGATGCAAGGAAAGCCACTACTTCTTAACAAAGGGAAAATAATTATAGAGGAAAAAGCATTCTCCTAATGTCATCAGAGTTTTCTTTGTTGAGAATTCAATACATTATTGGCCATATCATGACTAGTGACTATCCTGGAGGATTAGGAAAGAAAAGATGTAATTATGTCACTTTTTACAAATTTTAAAAGTAGAGACATCCAGAGGTGAGATGAATTCCTTAAGTCACATCAGTTCAAAGATAGAGGCAAAATGTCATATTATTCTTCAATGTCCTATCCTATCTTCCCACATGGGACTTTCATCAATGACATTTTAAAAAGGACCTCTCCTTACAAAAGCATTCAGTAGTTTTTCTACTTGTCTTTACTAATAATGACCAAGAGCTCAGAAATACAGAGCACCCAAACACACCCTGGATTCTTTGTAAAATTTCCCCAGAGGTTGGTGCTTTAATTTCTAATCAGTCTGAGTCAATAACGTATGGTTGTCAGTGCCATTGTTGACTCACAATTTCTTGTCTCAACCCTATAGATCCCAGAGTTGGGGCTTGGGGTAAGTGGCAGGGGTTTTGATTTGGGGCTTTCTATGTTTGCACAATAGAGCAAGTCAGTATCTCCCCTGTATCAGCCAATCCTGGACTAAAATGACCTATCAAGTATTGTGGACAAAGAAAAACTTCGAAGGGTGGAAAGAAGTCTCTCTCCCAGTTTCCCCTCCTTTTCTGTTCTGTTGAACCCTCAGATTCTCACTTGCTCCCCACAGAGATCCAAGCTGCAGCTGAGTAAGAAAGAAAGAAAAGTCACATGAGGAGAATGGAATGCTCTTACCATATTTTTAGGCTGCGACGTATACTGGATTCCACTCACACAGTCCTCTAGGAAGCTTGGCCCATGTTCACAGAGCATGCCACAACTTCTGCTTATTGCAACAGGTACATACATTTCTCAGGGACTGACAACAATGAAGAGAAAAAATAACTGGCAGTTCTTTGATGAAGATCATTAAGACATGCTTTCCCTTTTTCTTTTGTTGATTTCTGTTTTAAAAGAAACTGTGATAAACCAGTGTTAGACAGTTCAACTCTTTCCCTATCTTGCTGGAATCATAGCTTAATTGCACACTGAATTCAAACAAGTTTTAGAGATCAAAAGGTACTTCTAATTTTCCAAGCAACTAATAAAAAAGACTACCAAAAAAGTAAACATTCCATTTTTTCTTTCAAAATATTAAAGTTAATACGGAGAGGAACTCTTTTATTATGAAAATGAAAGGTTTTCCTTGGCGACAGGGGTAGAGTCCATGAGGACTTCTTGGTGGCGGCTGTGAGTTAACTATTTCTGTTGTTGCTTCCATTGAGCTTAAGAAGTACAGATTTCCACCTGGATGTTTTTGCCTTTGTTCTGTGAATTAATCTGATTGTTCCACATAACACAAAGGCCTCCTAAAACCTGCCTCTTTCCCAGGCTAAGAGCTTGTAACTCAGAGCAAGGCTTCAGTTGCTTCTGAGTATTCTGAGACAGCAAGCTAGGCTCGTTTAACTCAGTAGAAAATGAAGTTGATGTCATTTACTCAATGTTTCTTTACTCCTGCTAATCTTGTCCGCCTGTGTGTGAACTGAGTATATCCCCACTGGCACTGTAAATGCATTAGTCACTGGGAGGAAAAGGTAAGTGGCTATGGACGGACAGATTGACTGTCCTAAAATCCTGTCTTAGCCATTCTGCTGCTGTGTGAATCTGAGTGAGTTACTTAATTTTCTCGGTAATTCCATTTCCTCATAATAAGGATAATTATAGCAACTGCCTCAGAGGGTTTTTGAAAGGATTTAGTGAGATTATCCATGTAAAGTGTGGGGCACAATGGTAGCCATGTAAAAATGCACAATAAATCTTAATTTTTATTTCAATTTATTGTTCTAGATATTGTTGCTGCTATTAATAGCTTCAAAGACATGATTTCCATGCCACCAGTTGCATATTGAGTATGTTGTAGCTTAGATTCCTTTAGAACTCATATCTATTAGCTGTAAAACTCAAATATACAGGAGTATAGGAGCAAAGAATGTTAACACGCTTTCATGAAAGTACAAGAAGGCAGTAAACTTCCTCTCTTAAGGCCATGTCACACATTGCACTTACATCACCCACTTACATTTCAGCATCATTGATGCTCCCTGCAAATCTCTGTGATCCTCTCTAGTTATGAAGTCTAAGCACCTGCTTAGTGACAGGTGACAATAAGAATGGGATAGGGTCCCAGAGAGTGGTACAACTCAAGACATGAAAATGAAGGTCTCTTCTTTTAGCAAAAATGTAGCTATCTATCTATCTTTGCCTTTGGGGGAAAAATGAGAGTTGAATTCAAAATTTTTCTGTTGTACTTCTGTTATTTTTTCTTTCTTTATTAAAAAAAAAAACATGTCCCTGGTTTTATATAGCAGAAATGAAACAAAGAGAATAACAATTCCTTGGTAGTTTGTAGAAGCATCAACATCTGTTTCAAGTCATGCCTATTCTAAAGTTCAAGTGCTCATTTATACAACTTAATTGCAATCAACAATCATACAGCCCTCTAGCTTGGATATGAAACCTAACTGAGAAATACAGTATATCTTAAGATGGATGGAAAGAGAATATTCCAAATAGTTTTACATGTTAGCAAAAGCAATGGTTAAAGTCAACATTCATTAATTTTCTTAAAGATCTGGACTCATGGACAACTCCTTTAGTGATTCTGATACAATAAGAATGCAATAGGGTCATGGAAATCTGTTTTTAACATTCATTCTGATCTGACACATCAGGTACATCAGACGTTTTGTTTTTACTTGCAAAACATTTCTTCCCTCTTCTGATAAGAGTACTTCACTATTCCTTTAAGAAAGTACTCTTGGGCCAAGGATTGAGCTCAGTGGTACAAGTACCTGCCTGGCAAGCACAAGGTCCTGAGTTTGATTCCTAGTACCAATAAATAAATAAGAGAAATTACTCTTTCCTAGAGAGAAAGAAAGAACTAGAATAGGTAGATGTTCATAGCTTTTTTTTTTTTTTAAAGAACTCAGAATCTTCATCTTTCTTTTCCTTTTAAAATCAAGGCAGATTGTGTGATACTAATTCAAGGCATTTCAAAAGGAAATAATGAAGTTTCTTTGTTGGGCTGCTGGAGATCCTTATGAAAAATTTACAATAGGACAAAATATTATACAAACCCATGTACTGATACAAGAAAGAATAATTGTATAGTTTCATCTTGGCCATAGTAATACATTTTAACTTGATAGTTGTCGAAGATTTGTGGTGAAGATGTTGTGTAAGTAATTACTAAGGATGGAAAAAAATAGAACAGCTATGTCTCTCCTCTACCAATAATAAAGTATATAAAATGAGAAGCCATTTTGGATGCCTGAAAGCAATGTTGTAGTTATCTTACAACACAATGAAAACTTGCCTTCAGAACCTTCTTTGCATTTATAAGATAATAAAAGAAGAATTGTAGCTGAAAAAAAAGGAAAGAAAGAAATTACTCTTTCCTGTCAGTTCCCAAAGATGGCCATGGCTGACTCCATCACCAGATTCATGGGAGGTGCTATGGTCTGAATATTTAGGGGTCTCTTCAAATTCAAATGCTGACAATCCAGAATGTCATAGTATTAAGAGGGAAGAACTCGAGGATATAATTAGGGCATAATGGCAAAGCCAGTACAAATGCCTTTAGAAGCCAAACTAAGTTTTTTTACTCCTTCTATAGAAACAGCCATTTGAGAAGCACAGTAAGCCTTCAACAGAGAAAATGGAATCTTTCAGTGCCTTCATGTTGATCTTCCCAGCTTCTAGAACTGCAGTGATAAATTTCTGTTATTCATAAGTTATCTAATCTAGGATATCTTTTCATGGGAGCCAAATGGACAGTGCTTAAGTTCTATGCCTGTTCAACCATTATAATCAAGCAATTAATCTCTCTGGTCACACTGATAGGTTGAGACATACGTACACAGCTAAAAAATAAATAAATAAACAAGTATCTATGTTGGAATCATTAAAAAGAGCACTTCTTTCTCCTTTGGGTTGGAAAAATGTATCCAGCTGAAAAAGAACCCAACATAGAGAGGGAATAAATGGAGAAAGGAGAAAGAGGAAAAAAAGGAAAGCACCTCTAGTACCTGTTTCAATTCCTAGGTACAGATTATTACTTTTCAATTATTTTTCAGAAAAAAAGTCTCATAATGACAGCAACCAAAGAAATGGAATAGAAATATAATTCAATGTTGATCAATTCTGATGGAAATATGCAATATTTGAGTTATATAACCCACTAGTGACCATTTTGTGTGAGTGTTAAGGCAGAGGAAACTATGACACTCAGATATGCAATGTAAGAACGAGGGCTTATTGCGGTTTTTACAGAGCTTATCAAGCCTTTAGAATGTAATGACTAATTATGTGAGTCCTAAAGTAGCACATTTCAGATACAACTGTTTAGGAGAGAAGCATACAAACTTGTACATTTAAAGAAAGACAAGTTCATACTGATTTTATATATTCATCTCACATTAATTAGGATTTTTCAATTTAAATTTTCAAGAGAATAAAAATTCTAGTTGCAACTCACAGAGTGTGGCTATAATGGAAAGACACAACTAGAAAAGTGGGATTTTTAAAAAATATATATTTTTTGAAGACATTAGAGTCACAAATGTAAGAAGAATCTAAGAGACTGAGAACACGGAGGACGGAGAATTACAAAGAAGTGAGTCAATATGCTGTGAGCCATTTTTACATTCATGGCATTTACACAGATTAACAGACCAGGAATTCAAACAAAAGGCTACTACAGAGTCAGAGAAGCCAGCATAATTTGGGAAATCTTGGAGGCTGGAAAACACACAGAGAATTTAGGGTCTCTAAGGTGGTCCAGAATTGAGGAATCAAGGTTTTGATGTAAAGAGAGGCACAGATGATTGAACTCAACAAATCCTCAGCCAGGCATTTGTTGAATTCTGAAGCTGCATATGACAAGAGGCTAAGAAGCTAAGGGAAAAGCCCCTGGACAGCCTGAAGAGTAGAGTGAAACTTTCAGCAATCTTCTAGTGCTTAAGGAAGCAAGATTTAAGGTTCAATGATGCCAACACAAAGAAGACTTGGAGACATGCCAGAATCTCAAGTGGGACACCTGGAGGGCTGCGATTGAGGACTGAAGGCAAACTGGAGGTGGAGGAAGCATGACAAAAAGTACAACTGAATCTTAAGTCAGCTTGCTCCCTGATTGAACTAAGGAGGTGAACACTGTGCTATCCGCCTGCTAAAGCAGAGGGGGACCTTCTCTCTAGGACAGTGACATTTACAGCCTGTACAGTTTTTTACACACAATCCTAGACAGTATCATACATACAATTTCACACATCATTCAACCAAAACTAACCAGGCACAAAGACAGAGAGATGATCTCTTAGGGTTAACAGACCTGAGCTTTAAAATTACAGTAACATGCAGGATTAGAAAAATAGATAACAAGACAAAAGATTTCACTGTAGAAATGGAAACAGTTAAAATAGGTGGGTGGAAATCATTACATTGAAAATAATCTAAAAATTTAAGTCAAGAACACAATCAGGTTGTATGTTACCTTGTTTCTGTCTTTGCATCTACTGTATGTTTTTGCTTTTGTTTATACCCT
>NDGN011468113.1:0-11010 GCA_002564285.1 Tympanoctomys barrerae
TGTTTATCTTGTGCCTTTGAATGTTGGAAGTGTTTAACTTTTCTTTTATACAGGGGCTCACAGTTGAGAGTTTGCCTTGGATCTTAGAGGAGACTTAGGACTTGGACTTTTTAGCAACGCTGAAACTGTTGGGACTTAGGAAACTCTTAGACATGGACTAGAATGTCTTTTGCATAAAGGGATGTACATGAGTGTTTGGGGGTCCCAGGGAGGAATGTTATGGTTTGTGCATTCATAGTTGTCCCCTACAAAGCCTCAGGCAGTCTTGGGCTGGCTTCTGGATTTTGTGATTGATTATTGTTGGTGTGGATGCTTCACCTGGTTCAACTTGATGGTGCCATTCAACAAAGAATCACTGAGAAATAATGCTGGTATATGGGCAGGAATCTGTCTCCCTTGAGTGATTTACAAAAAGAGGTTCAGGATTTTGGAATTTGAACAATAGGGAAGATATAAAGTCACTGGAATCCAAACAATTCACCCCTTGCATTTTCACTGTGAGGACTTTTCTCTTTCTCCATAAGGAAGTTTTTCAATTACTGAAAAACAAAATCTATGATAAAAGTTGCATTCATTAGCTCAGCAGATTAAAGCACCTGCAAGCAGGCTCAGGGCTGGGGGTTTGATCCCTGGGCCTGCCATGTTGGCCCAACCCCTGGGGCATGCTGAGATGGTGTTTGAGACTGGGTGCAGTGGAGCACACCTGTAATCCCAGCTCTTGGGAGGCTGTAAACAGGCACATCACTGAGAGTCTGATGTAGTAGTGAGACCCTGAATACCCTGTAGACCCTTCCCTGAAATACAAAAATAAATAAATAAATAAAATAAAAGAGTTGCATTCAGTTATTCCAACTTTCATCCATTAAATCAGTGTGTGCTATTGATAATACAGTACCAAGGTCCAGGGATGAGAAAGACTCCTTTTCTATTTGGAAAGGCTGAGAGGCTAGGAGAGGGGATACAGGCTTACAACAGACAATCAGAAATGACCATGAAAAATCATGAGGCTCCTTCTTCAGGCACAGCTTAGCCTCTGACAATCAGAGTTCATGAGTCAGCCTCCTTTCATGTGAAAACATTCATCACGTCTTCACAAAGGTTTGCTTACATGGTCTTCTAATGTGAAGTAATTATCTCATTTTTGCTGAATGAGTTGTAGACACGGATAATGTCATGAAAAGCTCTTAAACGTCAGCTTGTTCTTTTTTGACAGACTTGTCTACAAGAGGCCTTTCTTGGATGCATGTGCCATAATGGTGCCTCCAGAAAGTGGTTTGTAATAATTAGATGCAATGAAAGATTCAGTAAGAACATACAGAACTGTTCATGTTTGAGCCAAAGCCTTGGGAACTGGTTTTTCTTCACTTTGTGAAACATGTGATGTAATAGTCTTTCATTCTTAAGAAATGAAGAGAAATAAGTGGTTTGTTCAGTTCTTGATACAAAAAAAAAAATCAACTTTGAAGCAACATTGTATTGGAAACATAAGTTTTGTTTGAGAAATTTTAAAATCCAGAGTTCATTTTCCTTTGGTGTTGCTGCACAGTCAACAGGAATTGAGATAACTTTTTTCTTTTATTTGTGCTCATTTATGAAATGCACATGTGAGTGAGATTCCTTGCATAGGTGCAAAAGAAATTGGGAGGGGAGGAAAAGATGCAATTTGGTCCATTGACCTGTTTTCCTGCCCTCAGGACTCTTGCAAACATCTGTGAAAAAAGGGAGGAGGGAAGGGGAGGTAATTTAGCAGCTCATATCCAGATGTTCATTTCAAACACACCCTGAACAACTTTTGCATGGTTTATTACATTTCTGAAACCATTTTTCACAAGCCTGTTTTCTCAGCTGGGAAACTTCTGGTGCAGCCTTTTCAAAAAAATATTGCACTTGGCATTACAAGAAAAAAAAAGCATTTGAGACATTCAAAGGACAATCTGTTTGCCTTGGTCCTCAGAAGCAGGACTACAGGAATGTAGACATTCTGTATCACCAGAAGTATAGGTAGAGGAAAGTTCCATTCTACAGTTCACTTACAGGAGAACTTGAGTACTCCTTGAGACCCTGACATCTCTGGCTGGCAGGTAGGTCAGAGACAAGAAACTTGGCCCAAGATACACAGGGGTAGTAGAAGGGTCCCCAACATCTTAATCCCAACCAGAACTATCTACGTGGTGCTTTAGACACAGTAGTACACCTTAGATACGTCTGTACTATTTCAGTTCTATCTACCTTCTGAGGTAAAGTAGGAAGAAGTAGAAGAACAACAGTTCGGAAGGTGAAGGAATCTCTTTGGCATAAGCACAAAGGACAGGATCCCTGTGACTGGTGCCATGCACCTAAAATCCAGGTCCTACTGCCAGAGAATTAAGGGCATAGGACAGCTGCAACTACATCACAGAGTGGAGCTGGTGGCCTGGCCAACTGGAAAAGATAAATCTATTGCTCCTGTCTAGTTTCCTCAGATCGAATCAAACCTAAAATTGGCTTTAAGAGTGGACAACACTGGGGCTGCAGAGATAGCTTGGTGATCTAAGTGGCTGCCTAACAAGAGCAAGGACCCAGGTTTGATCTCTGGTACTGCATTCTATGCTGGCCTGGGAACCCTGGGAGCAGTGTGCTGGCCACCAAAACCAGGCGTGGAGACACATGCCTGTAATCCCAATGCTGGGAAGGCTGAGATAGGAAAATCACTATGAGTCTGAGCTGTGTAGGGAGATCATATACCAAATAAATAAATAAAGACTGGACAACACAGAATGATGAATTTTAATGGGAAAATTAAGATTTATCTCTTGAAGAAAGAAAACCAAATCACCAAGCTAAAAGGAATCAGAAGAAGTAATAAAATTTCAACATACATGAAATAAAAAGCTCAAAGGCTTTACTATCCCAACTCAAAAGTACATGAGTTCTTTAACTTTCCTGAAGCTTTGGTTTCCCACTCTTAAAATTGGGCAGTTATGTATTTATTAATGTATGCATGTATTGAAATTGCATGTATTGTATGATGTCTCATAAATTTGTGTTTACTGTGTGTCAATTAAAATACAATACAAAAGTGAACAATGTAAAAGTTGGGATTGAACAGTAGGATGTGACACTACCTCTGGCAGTGCCAGGCACACCACGCTCCTCATGGTTGGTTAGTCTTCCATGTCATAGTCTGCTGACTTGCATAGTAGGATAATTCTGGGCATCTGTAGATGTTTCTCTTGAGGCACTGTGTGTCTCCAGGACACTGTATAAGATCTTGAACAGGTTTATACAAACTTACTTATAAAAATCTGTTCTGAAGTTATGAAGTCTGTGGCCACCCCCAGGCAGTAAGGGACACACACGATGACCACCAAGAGACCACGTGAAAGGTTGTGCAGGCACCACAGTGGATAAGCAGCCCTCACAACGGGACCCTTCATGGAAAACTGAACAAGAATGTCAAAAGTCGAAATGAGTGAAAAGGAAGCCAAGGATGTTCCTAAAAGAAAGGAGGGGATATTCTAAATTATGAAATAAATACAACTTAAAATACAAAATGCCCCTGGAAATATTAACAGTTGTGCGCAAGTCCATATTAGTTATACTGCGAAATGAATGTTGGCCGGGAAGTGGAAGAAGTAAAAAAAAAAGTGTGCCAAATCTTTCAACTAAAATAAGACAGAGTCAAAAGCTATTGTCTTTCCTTGACCTTAGTAATTAGAGAAATATCATCTCAACTATGTTATTTTGTAAAATTTAGGAAAAACAGAAAACAGGATGATTCCTCCCAAATTACTGAAAGCCTTTAAAGAAATCAAGGCAAAGTTCATCTAGTAAAAACAGGAAGTGGGGGAAATGATAGAAAAACATAAAATACAGAAAATGCAAAATAAGATCATAGGAGGAAGGGCAGATGTCAATTATTGTAATACCAACTTTTAGTATTTAGGAAAGATCAGTTCAGTTGCAAAATAAAAATGGACATCTTGGGAGATTCAACTGTTAAAAACTGTCTCAAAAAAGTTTAGCCATAAATTATGGGGAAAGTGTGTATTAGAAATATGCAAATAAGAATAACAATTGTGTAAGTGTGAATATCGGACAAGTGGAATCTTGAGTTCAAAAATATACAAACAATAGTTAATTTATTTGAATTTGCATTCTCTTATGGATAAGTAACTATCGTATACTTCTTTATTCTCAATAACAGAGAGTTTAGTAGATATTTACTTTAATCTTTTGGTCACTCAGAGGTAATATTTTGCTTGGAGCACGTCGGGCTCTCACCTGGGCATATGCAATAGACAACAATCAAGGAGTGCAGATGAATTTTTTATTAATATAACAAGATATACCAAAAGTGTTCACTGCATCTAGATAGTGACTGCCCACATGGCTGGGTAGTTTTCAGACCACTTTTCCCCTCCAGAGTGCAGTGCAATCACCCCACAGGCAATCTTATCTGTTTGAGGATGTGGCCTCCCTGAGGATAGGAAATGATTTCTCTCTCCTGTCCTATGTATGGCCACACTTCTTTGGTGACATTCTTGACTTGCCACGATAGAAGCACTCTCAAATCTAAGTATCCAGCCCTTTCTATGATTTTTAAGTCCTGCTCTAGAAATAAAGTCAAGCACTTGAGAGGTTCATGGGAAGTGGATTTAAGTGCAGTTAAGCACTTCCCATTGTCCAATTAAACTCTTGAGGATATGCAATTAATCTATGTTCGCAGAGAGCTCTGCAGAGTCTTCAAGCCTTATTATACTGAATATCTTCACAATATCTAATCCTTGCAGATGTTTAGAGGAGTTCATTGACTTCACCTTCCTAGAAGTAGCGGATGAAGCTTCTCTTTCATCCCAAAGCCCATGTACACACAAGCCTTTGCACTACAGGCCAAAGAGTTTCCTCTGGCATCAGGAGCAGTAATGAGTACAGAAATGTAAAACCCCAAAATGTAATTCTTATTATTTCTCCTCACCAAAATAATCTGAAAATATCCTCGCAGCATATGACATTATAAAACCACCTTATGTGATTTATTACCCACATAACAATTGCAATAACCCTACTCAAGACTTTCCTGTTCTGATGTGAACAGAGGATTTCTGACAAGCTGCGTACCATGTTCAACATGATCTCTGAACATAATCTTCCTTACTCTCACATTCTATAATTATCACACATTATCAATTATGCAGAGCACTTTGCATGTATTCTATAATTTTATCCTACAATAACATTGAAAGTGGGTTCTATTAAAATTTTGACTTCAGTGCTAAATAAACTGAATCTAATGCCCAATATCACAGAGCAGGCACATAGCAGAGGTATTATTGTTAAAACCCCTTTCACCACAGGAAGCATCTCATTCCTTCTCAAGGGAGCCTCTGGCTCAGCTCCTATCTAATCTTTACTTATGTAGGATCCCAGATCATTGCAGGGATGGTTCCTGCTACAGTGGCTTCTGGAATGTTTTGCTTTCTTCTTATTTCTGTCTTTCAGGGTCCTTTTGTGGCAACAGAATTCATTCCAGAGAGTGAGTAGAGTAGTGAGAACTCACTCCAAGCTGTCTTGGTTCATGTTGTTGGGAAGTAAACATAAAGCAGGAAACTTCATTGTCATTTAGTTGCTTTTCTTGAACCCAGGGTCTCATACATGTTAAGTAAGTGCTTTGCCACTGAGCTACACTCCTAACTAAGCCTTGTGTTGTCTATAATTATTCAAATTCATATTTTTACATGGAATTTTTTCTTACAGTATATTGTCACATGCTTTTTGTTTTGTTTTGTTTTGTATTTTAGGGAAGGGTCTACAGGGTATTCAGGGTCTCACTATTAGATTGGACTCATAGTGATCCGCCTGTTTATAGCCTCCCAAGATCTGGGATTGCAGGTGTGCACCACCACACCCAGTCTCAATTGCTGTCTCAGCGTGTCCCACGGGCAGGGCTGTCATGGCATGCCCGGGGATCAAACCCCTGGCCCCTGTGCCTACTTGCAGGTGCTTTAATTCAGATGCTTTCTTTAAAGAGTAAAAAACAGTAAAAGAGAGAGAGAGAGAGAGAGAGAGAGAGAGAGAGAGAGAAAGAAGCAGTACAAAATTTCACTAAACAAAGTGATAGTAATTTAACAATGATTTTTGATTTTTGTATGGTACATTGTTGTCTTCAAATTAGTTGTTCAGATTACCAGACATAAACATGAAAACTTTGTTTAAAAAATAAAAGAAGATAAATTGAAGCATTAATTGCTCCTTTCAGTAGGACAGAGAGGCCCCAAGGGCAATTAGAATAACTCAACATGATTATGTTGTTCAAAATGTCTTCTGCTTTATGAAAAAATGACTTGTCTCAGGTCATATGTGTTAGCTTTCAGTGTTCTGTCATTACTCCACTGTGCATTCATTCATTCCCTGCAGGTTCCCAGTGTGTATGCTATGGGTAAGGCCCTCTCCTGGGTGTTGAATGAGTACCACTGCACGATACTCTAATTAGGTCTACAGTAATAAAGTAGACCACCTTAAAGACCTCAGTAAATTTAACCCTTAGTAGAGAACCAATAGGTAACAGGGTAGTACAGTTATGCTAACAGGGTCATGGGCCAGATAGAAGAGAGACTCATCAGACATATTGGAATCCCACCCATGAAACACTGTGGCTTACATCCTGCCTGCCTGCCTGGCCCTCCAGGCATCTCAGGACATGTCTGAATGTTCAGAATGTACAATTGGGCTCCCACTACAGGACCCCCTTTCGGTTGGTACTGTGGTCCGCAAGAGGGTGGAAAGTGAGCTCTATGTGACAGCAAGGTGACTTCATCCTCACTCTCTTCCCATCTACCTATTTAACTTTCATATTTGCAGGTTTCAATCCATACAAAGCTAAAAATAAGAGAAGAATTTCATGGGGAAAGGTAGGGAAAGAAAAGTTTCAACTCTGTTAAAATAAAAGCCTGGTTAAATACCAACAGATCAAGAAACTGTTAAGTCTTGTAACATGTGCAAGTGTGAGGTTGATAAGGAGAGGTCATTATCCATAATCACTTCTTCTAATTTGGGCCAGGCAGGCTTCAACCTTCTGGGTATCTTATCTGGTGCCCAAGCCTCCCAAAATTACATGGTACCTGGAGTGGAAAACAGTGACAACATTACCTTTTATATGTGATGCTTGATTGAACTATTTATTTATTTATTTATATGTATTTGGTTGTTGCAGGGTCTTGCTACATAGCTTGAACTCATGGTGATCCTCCTGTTTTCAGCCTCCCCAGTGCTGGGATTACAGGTGTGCGCTGCTAGGCCTGAACTCTGGCTGGCTCAGCCTCCCTGGGGGCGGGGCTGGTGTGACATGTGATGACAGGATTGATGACTTCACCTGCCTAAGCTTGCCTAAGCAGGTGCTTTAGGCCACTGAGCTATCTTGCCAGCCCCTGAACAGTTATTATATTCCAGATCATGGTAAGCATTTTCCTGGGTCATTGCATTGCATCTTAAAACTGACACTATGAAGGAATGCTTTAGCATCCACGTGTTAAAGGCAATGGACACTTAAGAATGAAAAGCAACTTGCCCAAGTCTCCACCATAAGATGGGAAGTAAACTTTTATCCCAGGCAGTTGGAATCTATCACTCTGCACAGTCTATTAAAAGAACAGCATTCTTTATTTTTGATAATTTAATTTTATTTTAAAATATCGGGTAATATACTTTACTATATCTTTTTGTATCACCAAGTACTTCACTAAGGAGTTAAAGTAAGATGCAAAGATTAGGGTCTCTCATTACAAGATATATTGTTTCAATGAACAAATAGAAAGTAGTAGTGCAATTTCCATAGTCATCTTGTGTATATGTGTCTTTCTTCCCTCCCTTCGTTTCTTCCTCTGCTCATCCTAGTTTTGAGCAGTTTCTTCCCCTTTCACAATATCTACTGTACCAATTTGATCTTATTTACTCTTTCAGTTTCTTGCACGATGGAGATAACATAATATTTACACATGTGAGCCTGATTTATTTCACTTATGAGTATGGTCTCTAGTTGTATCCATTTACCTACAAAAGCCTCAAATTTTCTTTATAATTGAGTAGGACTCTGTTGAATAAAAGTACCACATTGTTTTTATCCATTCCTCAGTTGATGGACACTTGGGTTGTTTCCAAGATTAAGCTATTAGCAATTGTGCTGCTATAATGATCGGTGCACATATATCACAGTGGTTAGCTCATTGGAAGGAGAAGTTAGTGCGTACGCTGATCCATTCGGCATACCTGTATCTGGTACTCTGAGCAAATACTTTGAACATAATATACAATATAATAACCATTGTTAATTTTCTATCATTTTGAAATTCTGTATGGTTTTTATTGTTTTCCCCTCTTTAAAATAAAAAGGATGTATTGTTGATGGTAACATCTTTAAAAGGTTTTACTTCCAAAGGAACATAAGTATTTATAGCATAAGACTGTGATGGTGGAGTCTTTTAGAACTTTTAATGATACAAACAATGCACTGCAGCACAGGTACCATTGGTTTGCTACCCATGGTACAAGACAAATAAGTTAAATGGAAAAATGGCATGCCTATATAAGTGTGGAAAATTGGTTCTTGTATTTAGGATGAAGATCCGTCCAGGTGAGCTAATTCATTTCTCTGTCCACTGACCGTCTCATACATCTAAATAAAGGCCCACAGTGTGCCTTCCTTGTGCTATGACAGGTGGGTGGGTAAAAGCTAGAGTTTTAGAGCATAGAATTGAAAGATAAACTGGCTGGGTGTGAATACTTGTGAGACGAGATAGGAGATGCAAGTGTGCTATTTGGTCAAACGTTGACAATGATGCTGTGTGCAGGTTTAGAGTGAATGACACTTATGAATATGAACCCTTTTGATAGGGCATGATGTGATGTAGAGGTAAAGAGAGAAGTAGGGCCTTGACCCCATCATTGGTCAAGTTAAAAGCAAGGTGTCCGAGGGGAAGTAGTGTGATGTGCAATCCTCAAAGAGTCGCGTAGGTGGGTCTCTCTGAGGCAAAGTGAAGAGGGACCTTATTGGCCAAGAGATCTGTAATGAGGATAAAGATGGCGAGGCAGCTGCCAAGTGCACCAGTCTTACAGAACTGCAGAGCGAGGGTTCTGCCTGCAATGAGGATCTTTACTGTGTCCTGTTCATTTGATTATATTTTTGACCTTCTTGTTTTTAAATAAAAAAGCTTTTAAAAATTTATTCCAAGGGAATGAAATATTATGAAATAATTGTAAGCATATTAATCTATAGAGAAGTCATAAAATAATGTTTGAAATTATACATAATCCTGCCGCCTAGAAGAAACACTAATATTCTGCTGAACAGTGCTGCCAGAACACACACATATAATTTTGGTGAACTGATCAATAATATTTTTTAAAGTGCTTGTATGGCAGCCCTTCCATATTAACAAATAAAGACATTTACTAGCATTTTAATGACTACAGAATTCCCTAATTTATGGAGGGAATGCAGTTTATTCACTTGGTGTTTATTGATAAAAAATATTTCCCTAATTCCTGAGCAATATAAATAGTGCTTTTACATACAGCTCAGAATACAAAGCAATAAAACCATAAAATAACAGAACAGAAAATACATCAAATAGATTACTGAAAATTAAAGCCAATAAAAATTACTGCTTTAATCTACTATAGGATGAGAAGTGAATGGAAGACTATGGCTAGTGCCATCCGTGGAGGCTTGTTTTTCTTCTTCAGTAATTTGGTTTTACATCTAATTTATTTGCATCAACAATGTTCCTGATACTATAATAATAATGGGATATGATGTCAAACAAAAATACTCTTCTTATAGTTTGTCATCTTTTAGCAAATTGTATTAATTATTATCTGAATTATATATTCTAATATGTGATAAGTCAATACATGTATAATTTTAATGATTTAGTCAGGAAGGCAGTGAACATGGCAGTAGGAGATACAAATGGTGAACTAATCAGCAGGAATATGCTAGGAAGCCATGAGCATTCTGCAGAGAATTAACCCAGGATGAGAGGACAGAGTGGTACACACTTTCGGCCAGGTCATCGGAAGGCTTTCTCTAAGGATGGCTTTTACAGTTGAGGAGGGAAGGCCTAAAGGATCCAGGCAGGTGGAGATCAGGGAAGCGGACAGTAGCGAAGCAGCAGCAGCTCATGCAAAGCTCTAGTGTGGACGATGAGCTCAGTGTGTCGAAGGCAGGAAAATAATAGGGACTGGCAGCTTAGCTTTGTGTGTATGACAAGAGGGAAGGTGGCAGGAACCAGGAGGTAAATGAACAGAGAGGGCACATCTTTCAGACCAGCATCTTGTGGTCATAGCTCTGTTGTTACTCTTATGAAAAGAAAAAGGACAAAAGAAAGAAAGAACGAAGGGCAAATGATATACTTTACAGAATAGTTTGGATAATTGTACTGCTAATTTTTGCTGGTCTATTGAAATGATCAATTAATGCTGAAGTTTTTCTTCTCCTTTTCAATTTCTTATAACTTTTTAAAACTAATTTTACATGCTTATATCTGCTAATCTAAACTACTAAATTGAAGGCAACATTATTTAATACAACAACCATTGTTGAATAAAAATAAAGAAAGAAAAAGAGACAAATATTGCAGAACTTCCACAGGGCCAATGCTAGATTTGAATTTCTAAAAGAGCATTGTGGTTTTCCTAAACTGTAAGCTGTGATATGCATGTACCCATGACTATAGCAGTACAATTTGTCATGGCCAAATCTTGGAAGCAACAAAAGTGCCCATCACCTGAGAAATGGATTTAAAAAGATGTGGTAATTTTTATATATTGGAGTATTACTCAGCTATAAAGGAAGACAAACTTCAGGCCTTTATAGGTAAATGGATGCAACTACAGGCTATACTCAGAAGTGAAATAAATCAAACCCACACGTGTAAACATTGGTTTGTCTCCCTAGTGTAAGAACCTGAAAGAATAAATAAAATCTGAAAGGTACAATAGACATAGTAAAAAGGAAAGAACAATCATCTACCC
>NDGN011468129.1:0-11536 GCA_002564285.1 Tympanoctomys barrerae
GTGGACTTGACTACTTTCCTGTCCCCCTTTGTATGCCGATTTCCTGCAGGACAACCTCCAGGAGGGTGCGCGCGCAGGCCCAGCGCTCAGAGTCCGTGTCGATGCTGAGCGAACAACCGGAGAGGATTCTGCAGGGACAGGGAGGGCTCTTAGGAACTGGGCCCCTTTAAGGAGTAGAAAGCACGATGCCCGCGGTGACACCTGCCTCGGCAGGACGCGCCAGGCGCAGGTGGCCACACCTAAGCCAGTGCCCGCCCGCCCGAGGCCCTCCCACATCCAGTCAAGCGTCCACCTTCTGGGGCCAGGGGGCCAGGGGACCAGGGAGCGAGGGGGCCGGGGACAGGGGTGCCGGGGGCGGGGGGCTCCTCCCCCAGGGCTGTGACCCCAAATTCAGGGGGTCGCAGCTCTGGGCGCCACCGCGGCTACGGGTGGCTCTTCCCCACTGTCTCTCGCGACATCCACAGCAGAACTATGCCCGCTTCGCCCTGCTCTTCTGTTCCGACTGCTCTTCCGCCTTCCAGGACCGAGCCGAGCGGGGGGGTAGTTCGGGACCCGAGACCCCAGGCCCTCCGGACACAGCAACTCACGCTAAGGCCAGCGCCGCGCGCGTCCTCAGGCGGCGAGGGACCCGCAGGCTCACGCGGCAGGGCGGCGGCGCGCCGAGGCTGGCTGCTCCGTCCCGGAGGCCGTCCGGCCCGGCCCGGCCCGGTCCCGCCCAGCAGCACCAGACGCCCGCAGAATCCGGGTGCAGGCCGGAGGACCCAGCGGACAGGCCCTGCGCGCACCGCACGCCCACGACCACCTCCCGGCGGCAGGAGGCGAACGCCCGAGACTGAACCGCACGCGTCTTCCGGGAAGGCGTGCCGCACGTACGTCTGCGCGCTGACGTCTCCGCGCAGAACCAATGGGAGGGCAGGGAGGGCGGGCTGCGGGGCGGCCCCGGCTTCCGGTCCCGGCTGTGGTTCCGGTTCCGGTGGGCGCCTGCCAGGGCTCTCGGCTACGTGTCCTTCGGACTGTTGGGAGAACAGGTAGGTCGGGGTCCGCTCCCGGGGAGCCGGGCAGCGCGGGCGTGCGAGGAGGCCGGCCCTGTGCTCGCGGCAGCCGCGTGGGCCCGAGCGGCCTCCCGGCCCTGAGCGGGCTGCGGTGCCCGAGCCGGTCGGGGCTTCGCCCGTGGGGACGCGCAGCGCGGGCCGCCGAGGCCGGGGCCGGGGCCGGGGGCGGGGACGTGTGTCCCGGGCTCCCCGGCTGTCGCGGGTCCTGTGCGGCCGGCCCGCGCCGTCCCGTGTGCAGGAGTTGGCGTGCCCGGCTCCCCGGGCCCGGGACTCCTCAGCCTTCGTGACCTCTGCGGCTAAGACCGTGGGTCCCTAGAGCAGAGGTAAGGGCGGCAGCGAGAAATCGGGCCTTGCCGTTCTGCCCAGCGCCGTTGGCGGATTTTCTGGTAGACTAGAGGTTTTCCGCGCGCTGCTTCCCCTCGGATTGCCCGCTGCCGCGCTGGGCGAGCAGGCAGCCCGCCCTGCGCCCTCCGTGCCTGCTGGAGCGGTGGCCTTCGAAGCCAAGACGGGGCACATGTCTGTTAGAGTCGCGAAGAGCCTGTACGACGACGAATTACACGGTCCTGCTGGCCTGGAAGCTTGCTGTGCCCGAGGGGCTGCTAGCCAGAACTTCTCGGAACCGGGATCCTGCTTTACGCACTCGGCTTTGGAGACCTTGTGTGCCTCTTCGTCCCTGCGGGCCGCCTCTCCGGGTCGGCTTTCCACCCGGCAGGCTGAGATCCACGCCGCCCCACGGTCGGCTTCTGCAGCGCCGGACTCGGCCCCCACTCGCGAGACGCGGGTTTCCGACATACAGTGCAGTGCAGTAGAAGAAGGACCAGTTGGCGCGCCGCTGCTGGCCTCGTCCTGTGCAGCGCGGACGGGGTGTGGGGGAGCTGCCCACCTCGTGGTCCGCGGCGTGTGGCTCTCCCGGAGCTGCCAGATTCAGTGTCAGCTTAGGCTGTGAAGTCTGCCGTTTTTCACTTTCCAAGGGGAAACTGACCTGTGTCGGGGATGAATTCGTGGCTCCCTCCATGTACATCTTTGTATTGTTTAGTAAGTCCGAATTACTTGGTAAATAATAGTGATTACCTTTTTTTTTAACAGGCAGCCATGGATCAGGTAATGCAGTTTGTGGAGCCGAGTCGGCAGTTTGTGAAGGACTCCATCCGGCTGGTGAAGAGATGTACCAAGCCGGACAGGAAAGGTGCGCCCGGGATGGCAGATGATGGGCGTCCGGCTGCCTAGGGCTGCCACTGAGCAGCTCCTTAGCTAACAACCATTGCATTACTTTACCACATCCTAATTGATTTACTTGGTTTTGTTGCTTTGAGACATAATTCTTAAGTTATGTGCACTCTTTGTTGTCTACAGTTTGCTCTTTTATGTAGCTTCAGATGATGTAAAATTATGAGCCTTATTTAAGTTATTTATAGTTCAGCATCTTCCATCTCACCATGAGAATTTGTCAACTTATCCACTAATTGAGAAATTGAAATTAGAATAGAATATAATATAGAATATATAAATAAATATAATGGAGAATAGTCCTTGTTTTCATGAAGCTTATGCTACTAAGGAAGATGTTGTCACAAATTATTGCAATTAAAAATAAAATTACTGCCAGATTACTTACCCCCAAAAATTGGTGTTAGGGAAGATCATAGCTAGTATATTGGAGGATTAGCCATGCCAGATGGTGTACAGCCCCTGAAGAAATAATATAAACTGAAACATACCCTCGTTGTAATATTTTCCTACCAATGCCCTTAACTGAAATGATGTTTTTGAGCCTTATATTTTGCTTCTTTGTGGTGTCAGAAGTGTTGGATCAGTCGTTATGTACTGAAATTATCAGTTTGTCACATTAAAAATTTTAAGAAAAGTACTGTAATTTTGTTATTTATAGAGAGGAGCAATTATTTTCAGTATTTGTTGATAAATTCAGTAGAACACATGACATTTCTATTTTTTGTCTACTCAAATATCAACAAAATGTGGCAATGAAAAACTTGTCAAAAACCTTTCTATTGGTATACTAGTAGCCTCAGGTTTTTTTTTGTTTGTTTGTTGCTTAAATACTGTCTAGTCAGGGGACATGTACAACCAGTGAGCTTGTTTATGTTACTAATAGTCCCCCCCCCAATAGTTTGAATAGGAATTCAAAGTATTAATGTTTGTAAATGCAGAATTCCAGAAGATTGCCATGGCAACAGCAATAGGATTCGCTATCATGGGCTTCATCGGCTTCTTTGTGAAGTTGATCCACATCCCCATTAACAACATCATTGTGTAAGTAGACGTTGTGAAACGGGCTGTGTCTAGGAATGAATGAGAATGTGAGAATGAATCGGAACTGTTCGGGCTGGAAGTTAGCCTATTTCATCAGTCCGGATGCGCCTCCTGGCCGTAATGCTGTGGAGTCCGCTGACATCTATCCCTAGCCTGGTCATTTCAAGTGCTCTCGGCCTTACACCACCCGTACAGCAGCTCTGTGAGCTAGGCATGCTTTGTTGTGATACGTAAAATGGCCACAGAAGTAGCAGATGGACTTGGCGTAGCGCTGAGCACCTGTGACAGAAGCGACTGCCACTCCTTGGAGGGAATGCTTGGGTCCCGACTTCGGGACCGGTCCCTAGCTCACATCTCTTGCTTGCTGCTCAGTGGCTGTCCCAAGCTTGGCAGACTCACTTTGTCCCTCTAGACCTGGCTTAGCCCACCTGGGCGGCAGTACTTGGATTGTGGTTAGGCCCCAAACCCAGTTGGGGCACCCTTCAGGGGGAGCTGCTGGGTGAGGAGCCTGTGGCAGCCTTGCAGACTGCGGGACTGTGCTGGGAGGAGGGGAGGAGGCCGAGACCAGGTGAGTTTAGGCTTCTACAGATATTTTTGCCTTTTAAATTCTCTCAAGGGGCCGGGGAGATGGCTCAGTAGAATAAGCGCTTTCCTGGCAAGCGCAAGGGCCTGAGTTCAATCCCCAGTTCTGCCAAAATAATTAATTAATTAATTAATTAAATTTAATTCTCCACAAGTCCTTGGGGTACCGCATGGCATGAACACTTAGAGTGATCAGGCCTAGGTGATTGGGATTCTTGGGAAAGTGTCGTGGTCTGTGACTTTGCATCCATTGATTCGCAGCTCATCTGCCATTTGGAGGCAGCAGTGCCTGTCATGTTTGCGGGTGGTGGGGTTTGAGGCCATTAGAAAAGTTTTCTGAACTGTAAGTCTGTTAAACACTCGGCATTTTATCCCTGGCACTTGAGATTGTGGTTTGAGTGACAGACAGTTGACTGAATGCGTATTGTCAGATGGGTTTCTTAAGCGGGTGGCCCTCGCTGTCCAGCAGACGTGCTGCAGAGCGACTGTAGGGTCGTGGGGAGTTAGACGCAGGGGCCCAGGCACTCGTCTCTTGCTAGTTCGGAAGTGCTGCATATGTTATCGACGAGAAATGCCATCTGAGATGGAGCAACCTTGGGGAGGAAACGGAGACATCTCTGCAGTGTCCTCCGTACAAGCAATGGCGGAACAGTGCCTCCTTGGTCCGGCTTTCACGCTCCTTCCTGCTCTTGCTTCAGTTAGGGTCTGTGGTCAGAAGGCTTCCGCCAGGCCATGGAGATAGCTCAGCAGCGTAAGTGCCTGCCTGGCAGGCGCAAGGTCCCGGGTTCGAACCCTGGTCCCACAAAATGAAAAAGAGTTCTTCCACTGCTGTTTGATTTGGTGTGGAGCTTGTTGGCTGTGATAGGCACCTGCCCCTTGGGAACGATCTCAAAGGCGCCCCTTCCTTCTCTTGGCACTGCATTCTTACCTCTGGCCAAGTTTCACTGTCTCCTGTGGGTCCCCCTAGATGCTGTGCCTGTCCTGTTAAGATTGTGAGCTCTGGGCAAACCTGTTTGGTTATTCATATTCGTTGAGTACACAGACACGCTTCCTGCGGACCCCCGTCCAGTGCCCTTCGCGGCCATTGAGAGCTTGGAATAGCCACGAGTTAAGTGCATCATCCGTTTCCGCTTCCTTCTCGCGCAGCGGTGCTGAAGCGAAGGACGGCTGAGCCCTGCCGAGACCTCTCCGTCTTGTCAGTCAGCGCAGCCCAGGAGGAAGCTCAGGGCCGGGGCCCGGGTCCTATGTGGTGGGGGGCACGGATCTTTCATTGCGAGCTGCTTAGAAAAACTTCTAAGAAAATTGGGTTTGTGTTTAAGGAGTTAAAAATTTGTTTTGTTTGGTTTTAATCTTAAATAAAGCATTTTGTGAGGATAGCTGTAGAAAACTCACTCTTCATGTTAAGCCATGTAGCTATAAACGGAAGTTTGTTTTTCTTACTTGAGAGAGTCAGTCTGCTTAGATCACTTTGAGATGACAGCAAGGAAATACAACGGCAGGCTTTTCTTCCATTAGATGAAATGGTCACATTTTTCCTTTTGATGATGTTTCTTTTTTCTCTTTTCTTTTTGAATTATAACAGCCAAACAGTGCCCATGCATCTGATTTAAGCACTGAGCGTTTCCTGGTGCTGTGATGCTAGCGTCCCAGCATGGTGCCACGAGGGGCTATCGCACTTCATTTCCAGGCCCAGGAGGGGCTGCCCGTGGCCTGCGCCTGCTCCTGAAGGTGGCTGGCTGGCTGATGCTGCGGTGCTGTGGGCGTTTGACGCCACAGTCTTGGACCTCGCTCTCTGCTGTCTTCCACTGCGCTGGCATCAGACCAGGGCTGCCTCAGGCTGGGCCTGGGCCACGCCGTGGGCTGAACCGCAGAGCTGTGGTCCGGCCCGTGCCAGCTGCGCTCTGGGCCTGTGCAGCCCTGGGGTGACTGGAGTTGGAGTCTGGGCTCCGCCCGCTGCTGAGGAGCTGGGCTGCGGCCCTGGCGCCTGCTCTGGGCCTGTGCTGCTCACCTCGCGTCTCACAAAGGCAGCATCGCCCCCCCCCCCGTGGTCCCCCCTGTGCACCCCACTCCAGGGGCACTCGTGTGCCGTGTCCAGTCCCAGCTGGTTTCTCAGGCCCAGAATGAAAAGCATGCTCCTCAGCCAACACTCCTCCACGTGATTAACACATTTCTGTCGTGGTCAGAAGGAACTTATGTTGGACGGTTCCGGGAGGACATTTCCCCAGCGGGCAGGGAGGGCATTGGGGCAGCTCCCCTCGGAAGCTCTTTCCCAGGATCTTTGTGGCGCCAGGGTTCTAAAGTTGGCCACGCTTTTAGAAACTTACCTTGGGGCACAGTTAGATGTGATTCTCAAGTAAGTGAGAAACTTTTGATTCCAAGAAATGATAGCATATTACATTTCAAAGAGTTATTACCCTTAAAATCGGAAGGCTGCTTAGAACCGACCCCATTTTTCTTTCTTTTGCAGGGGTGGCTGACCACTTTGGAAGAGTGTTTTTCTTCTTGACACCGTAGGGGTGGAGAAGCTCATGAAGTAAAAGTTTGCCTCTGTGCTTTGTGCTTTTGGTTTTTTCTTCCCCCTTTAAAGTGTTTTCTATTTGTAAGTTAAAATAATTTCAAATAAATTTCTTTTCCCATCACACATGTTGATCAAAGTTTAAAGATAAAAAATACTTCTCTGTCTCCTGCTCCCGGCCCTTCCTCTTTTCCCCTTTCTCCTCCCCGCTCCTCCCCTCCCATCTGTCTCTGCCCCTCTGTGTCTTTTTTTTTCTCCCCAACCTGCAGTCCACGCACTTCCTTCTCAGTGCAGGCTGCAGAGTGAGGTCTTGTGGATGCCAGCGGGTCTGGTGTCTGTGAGGCTGGTCCAGGCTCTGGTGCGGAGTCCTCACCTGGAAAGTGGGTACAAGGACAAGAGCTGGAGCCAGACCCTGCTCGCCACTGTTCCTCCGAAGGTTTCTGTGGTGGTGAGGACCAGGCCTTGGCTCCTCAGCGCTTCCTCAGCTCTGTGTTTTCCTCCCCCAGAGACTGGAGAGAGGTGGCCAGAAAGGGTGGGAAGCCCTGAGGGTATGTTAGTGCATTCCAAGGTGGCTGCTTAAATCCTAAGCTGGGAGTCCACAGGAAAGGTTTTTCCTTTTTCAAAGCCCCCCTCGGTGTGCTCACTCAGCGTTTGTGATCCGAGTTCTAGATGTGTCTTGTCTTTTTCATCCTGGGGTTGAACCCAGGACCTGTGCACTACGCCATACCCCCAGTCCTTTTATCTGTGTGTCTCTGACTGCCCAGGGTCTCCTCAGGGTGCTGGCTCCCCTTCTGGGCCCTGCTTTGGATCTTCTGCAGCGCGGCTTCTGATCTCTACGGCTCTGAGGCAGCCTTGCAGGTAGGCGGGGCCGCTGGGCGCCTGTGTGGCCTTCCTCCTGCAGCATCACCCCTCACTTGGCCGGGGTTCAGTTCCAGCAAGGATTCTGAGGGAGCACACTGAATCCCTGGGAGGGGTCTCGCGATTAGGGGTGGTCAGTACCCCTCGGGTCCGGCCCCGTGTTCCAGAGGCCAAAGTGCGCTTTTGTAACGAGGGTGTTCTGAGTCGGAGGTGCTGGCAGCTTTCACCTGGTGTCTCAGGAAAGCAGCAGTGCAGGGAGGCTTTGCTGACCGAGAGACAGGCCTCCTGGCCCTGAGAAGCCAGCCGTGCTTGTGTGCGTGTGCACGCGCAGCTGCCTGTCCACACGTCCGGTGTGTGCACACCTGCGCCTAGACGTGTGCCTCCTAAGCACGATCGCCTATTCCAAGCACTCGCTTTGCTGCTGAGTTTCTGTTGCAGGAGGAAGTGAAGGCTCGTGATTTTCACGTAAGAACTGTGAGCCTGTGTACGTCACACCTCTGCCCGCTGGGTTAACTTGGTGACATAACTGGCCCGACAGCTTCATGCTCGTCCTCGTTGGGGATGTGAGCACCGACCCAGAGCGCTAACGAGCAGCAATCCTTCACAAGCCATGGCCCATTTCATGAGCAGGGGTGGAGGCTTACTGGTCCTCCTGGGGTCGGAGCAGGCCACCGCAGGCCACTGCACTCCGGGGTGCAGAACGCCTGCTAAACTCCTGCGTGTAGAGCCGCCCTGTCGCCCTGCCCCTCCTGGGCCGTGCGCCTTCCTTCCCTGGCCCCTGGGCTTGGTGCAGCCTCAGCCACTGTCTGCAGGGAAGTGCGGCCACGGCCAGCAGGTGTGCAGGGAGGAGCCAGCCCGGCTGCAGCCTCCTCTGCGCAGTGCTCGCCTCGAAAAAATACCACTGAGCGGGAGCGGCCCTTCAGTCAGTCACAGCCGAGGACATTGACCCTGCAGAGACAGGAGGCCTGACCCCTGCTCCAGCAGCAGCTCCTCTGCCCTGGACAGCAGCTCGTCCTGCCCGGGCCACTGCTGTAGCAGCTGCGCCCAGGCACTTGCGGCGTCGGGGTCACTGGGTGCCTAGCTGTGCTGGCCCCAGCTCTCGGTCCCTCCTCACTTGCCAAGCTCCTGGTGGAGCTTGATTTTCTTTTTAAATCAATTCTGCTCTTAATGCTGTTTTTTAGGGATTTACAAGGCATCTAATAAAGGCTCACACAATGTCTTCATTCCACGATTTGGGGTTCATTAAAGTGGCACATCAGACAACTCACTAATTACAATTTAATCAAAATATATTTGCATTTTCCTAGCCTGCAGTGTCTTCCCTCAAAAAAACCATTGCTTGATTGCTTTTTATGAGGCCCTCGGGAAGCACTTGTGACTTTCTGGGTGAATGTGGTTGGTCATGGGGACCAGCCGCCAGTGGAGGGGCCGGTGCCCTGGTTGTGGGTGATGGCTGTGTCAGGGTTTTGGGCTATAGGTTAATCCTGAGGGTAACCACTGGATACTGACACTTCCGAAACACATCCAGCGCTTTTCATTGAATTGTTCAGCCCTCCTGTGTGTCATTTTGAATGTTTAACATCAGGCCTTTGAAAAATTAACCTGTCAGTGCTCAGGGCCACCACACCCTTCCCTGGGCAGTCACCTTTCACCTTTCGCCCCATGGGAGGGAGCCTGGTGCCACTGACTACTGGGCGAGTGAGGACTGCAGGGACGCTGCTCGGCACGGCCAGGTGAGCCCGAGGGCCCTTGGCAGTACAGTGGTGGTGGTGACTCAGCCTGGCCCAAGCCCCGGTCTTTGGCAGCAGCTGTCTCCAGTCCGCCGGGGTGAGGCAGCAGTGGCCGGTGTCTGGTCGCGGTCCCTGCCCTCCACCCCGCCTGTGGGCCAGAGTCTCTTCATGATGGTGCTGTGAGTTTGGGTGAGATTGCCCTTACAGTGGCGTGGCAGGCAGTGTCTGGCTCTTGTGCTTTGAAGGCTGCATGGGTGGGGGGCGGGGCTGCACCTGCAGTCGGCCTGGGAGGATGTGAGCAGGAATGTACGGAGCCCTGGGGAGGGCTCTGAGCCGGCTCACATAGTGGCGAATTGCGCTTCCTTCTCCAGAAGGTGTGCGGGATTCGTGGAGGAGACCCTCGGGGAAGCGCAGTTCCTTGCGCTTCGCTGGTGTCATTCTAGATGTTTGGAGCGCTGAGGGGGTGTGGACCTGGACACGACCCTGGGCTCCGGGTTTTCTGGGGTCTCCTCCCAGGGTAGTTTCTAGGCTCTCATCTTGAGCAAAGAATTAGAAAAAACAGGGACAAAAGGTAGAACGGTTTTATGTTCATTAAAGCTGGAAAATGATGCCTTGCAGAGTAACTTTGGACTGATAAAAGTGTGCTGCACCTTGAGAGCGTTGTGAAGTGAGTGCCAGGCAGCGGGCTCGCTGGTCGCCCCCCAAGCGCCTCCCCCCGCCTAGCGTGGCTCGGACCTATGCCCCGTCAAAACCCGCAGGGCAGCACTCTCGGTTGGTTCCACACGCAGGCCTGTGGCCGTGTGCTGCCCACGAGTCCTGGGACTTGGCAGTGAACAGAGGCGCCTGCTTCCAGCCAGTGTGCCACGCCCCGATTTTCTGCCTCTGGGGCGTTTCCAGGAGCGCCGACTGATTCCCGTTCCTCTGTGCACTGCAGCATTTTCTATTCAGCATGTTTTCATGTCTGAGGAGCACGAGGTAGATAGTGAGCTTGCTCCCTGTGACCAAGGAAAAGGCTCTACGTGGGCTTTTCTCTTACAGTTGTAAGGTTTCAGGGAGTCACTCCTCTAGCTAGTACAGTCCACCTACCAGCTGTGGAGGGTGATAAGCCGTGCCTTCTCTGCCTCAGCTCCCGTGTCTGAGGTGTGGGGCTGCACGTGCTGCACATTAGTGACTGGTGTTACTAATCACCAGGGGAGCAGGGCTGTGGGCGGCCTGGCTGGGGCCTTGGGCCTGGCTTTTGATAGCCACAAGGACTCAGAAGGTGTTAGTGTGTTCTAGGCCATCTACTGCCTGCCTGCCTGCCTGCCTTTTTCTTCTCTTGGTCCTGGGGACTGAACCCAAGACATTCAAACCAAGCTACGTCCTCCGCCCTCTCTGTTCTTTATTTTGCTTGGTAAGCCACTACACTGCCTTGCCTGGCTCAAATCACCCCCTCAGCCTCCAGAAGTTGGGCTTACAGGCATGTGCATTACCTGCCTCCTCACTGTATTTTAAAAATGAGAAAGTGTCTTACAAAGTTCTTACAAATTTTCAATTGATTTTTCAAAAAGGTTCTTCCACACTGAGTGGAAAAATGAAATTGTTCAATAAAAGATCATTATGTTTAAACTGATGCTAATTTTCCAAATGCTTAATGTTAAACACTCACAGTGACATACTGTAGGGTGGAACAGTTCAATGAAAAGCAAATAGTCTACAGAATTTAAACATCAGATGATAAGAGAAGTCCTTAGTGCACTTTCCAAGTTTGTGTTCCTCTTTTTCTTTCATGGAGAAGTGGTAACGGTTTGGTTTCCCTCTTTTTCCTTCATGCAGTGACCATGTGTTTGCGTATGTGAGCAGTGGATCGCTCAGCCCGGTCCCTGAGCCACAGGTGGCTGTAGAGGCTGTGTGTCCTTCCGTGGCCTGCCCGCCCACCCACGACTGCAGGCTCACTCCCCACTTAGGGGTAAAACTTGGGTTGAGCTGTCTGTGCCTTCATTTCTGAAGTGGCCACGGTAAGGGCTGGCCCGTGCGGCAGGAGAGCTCTGCCCTGTGTTCTCCCAGGGCTTATTTTCTGGTGCCTCTGGGTGCAGGAATTCTCCGGGCTGCATCTCCATCGTGTCCACATTTCCTGCTGACGTGTGCCTTTTGCTTCTCTTGTCCATCCTTACTGTGGTGGCTGCGCACAGGGCAGCTCGGGCTCCTCACACACCGGGGCCTTCTTGGCAGTCTTAAGTGCGAGACCCACCTGGACATTTGTCAGACGTACGGTGCTGGGAGCTGGCTTGGACCCGGATCCCACGCTCAGTGCTGGTCAGGGTGTCTGTGTGCCGGCAGTGTGCTCGCCCACGTGAGCCTCAGGTCGGGTGGCCCGAGAGCTGTGTGCCGGCAGTGTGCTCGCCCACGTGAGCCTCAGGTCGGGTGGCCCGAGAGCTGTGTGCCGGCAGTGTGCTCGCCCACGTGAGCCTCAGGTCGGGTGGCACGAGGGCTGTGTGCCGGCAGTGTGCTCGCCCGCGTGAGCCTCAGGTCGGGTGGCCTGAGGGCTG
>NDGN011468139.1:0-17884 GCA_002564285.1 Tympanoctomys barrerae
GCGTGTGTTGCTATGCACCCTGTTGCGTGTGTTGCTATGCACCCTGCTGTGTGTGTTGCTATGGACACTATTGCATTTATTGCAATGACAACCCAAAGAAGAAGCCAGGACCAAAGAAAGCAGAGTAGAAAGGAGGGAAGAACCAAGCACTACTTTTTTTCTTTCTTTTTTTTTTTAAAGGGTTTTTGTTGTTGTTGTTTGTTTGTTTGTTTTACAGGTTCCGAGGGGTGAATAAGGTGTTACTGGTTTTATAAATTAGCTTTCTTTGCCTCCCCAGGGATCTTCTCATATTTTCAGTGCAGGTCTTGGTAGCATGAGATACCAAGACCAGCTGTGCCTTACCTGCTGTTTGTGACCTGTGACTTAGGTATCAGAGCAGGCATCTGCAGAGGTGGGAAACTCCTCTTCAGTGGTTAGGCAGCACCCAATTGTTGATTTTCCAGAAGATTTTGCCTTATTAAAGGACCAGTGATTGACCCAATTGTGGTGAGAAAATAAAATCCAAAGCTCAGGTTCCCATGTAGGGAACTCTGAGAGGTAGGAGCGTTGAGAACCTTTTACACTGATTTAGAACCCATGGCTATTTTATATCATTGCCACCATTTTATTGGAAAGTTTCAGGTGGCGAATCAGATGATATCTGTGCAGGAAGCCTGTATTACCAACAATGGAACCACAGCCATCTTGACCCAGCTGCAGGATGTTGACCCAGCTGCAGGATGTTGTTCTGAAACATCAGAGGGGCGTTTGCAGAAGAAAAGGTCAGACTTTTGATCATGTGACTTGCAGGATCATACTTGACATGAATTTTTTGATTATCACTGTTTTGGTTGTTCTTCATCTATTAACAGCAAAGCCTGGCAATCCTAGTCTAAAGTGATTAGAGAGGACTGAAGATCAGGAGCAGCAGGTTTTGAAAGTCCCTGGGCATTCAAGGTTCTTCCAGAAACATTAGTATCAAAAGGCAGTTATACCATCAACTGCAGAGAGGGCCTGGGTTTCCTTTTTTCCTTTTTCTTTTTTCCTCCTGTGGAACCAGGGATTGAACTCAGGCCCTTGCGCGGAGCCATCTCCCCAGCCCAGGATTTCCGTTTTAATTCGCTGGTAGCACATCCTCCAGAGCCTCTGCTTCTGCCCCTGGTGCTGACTGGACTCGCGCTGGAGTCAGGGCCGGGCTCCTCCTCCAGCTTCGGGTTGCTCAGGGTGCAGGGTAAGGGCAGCTCCCAAGGAGAGCGTCACGTGCCAGCGAGAGCTGTTCTCTGTTCTCTTTTCTTTTTATTGGCGGAACCTGGGACAGAACTCAGGCCCTTGCGCTCAAGCGCTTAATCTATTGAGCCATCTCCTGGCCTCCTCAGAGCTGCTTTCTTGAGAGAAGTACTATTGCAGGAGTGCATACATTTCATGAGTATTTAAATGTCTTGAGTCTGAGCTGTTGTCATATGCAGTCTATGCCTTCATCATTGATCTGCCTTGTAAAAATCTGCCGCACTTACGTGACCTTCCACAGCCACCAATCCCATTCACATGCGGCTACCTGCGTGGGCAGCATCTTCCCAGCTTCCCAGACCCGACTGTGACATCTCCTCCTATGAAAAAATGGTTCTGAGCTAGTTGATCCCCATAATGTCAGGCGGTTGTACCGCCTTTACCAGATGTCTACCAGACTGGATCTAAGTACTTCAACCAGGTGTCTCACGACAGAGCTCAGCTGTCTTGAGAACAATTCTGTTCACGAGTCAAGAAACAACAATCATCTCTCACTGACCTCTAATATTTCTGGCAGTGCTTGCCACATCATAAATGTTAAATAAAGATTTGATAAGTGAATGATGAAAGAAATAAGCAGCATTTATTATTCTCCTCATTAGTGTTCTTTATCTCCCTAGCAGTGATTAAGTCAGGGTTTTATACAACCCTTCTCCTGGTGCTACTCTAGGCTTTTCACTCTAGGTCGTAGCTCAGAATGAGGGGACTACTCTCTGCTTTTGTGAAGAACCTAAATTCTTTATTTTCACTGTTATCATAACTTTAACTTCTCTTGCATTTTGCAAGTCTATGAACAATTTTATAAAAGCACCTCCTTATCCCTTCATGTTTTCCTGACAGCTGTTAAAGTAGGCAGTAAGTATGTCAACAGTTTGAACATTGGCAAGGATTTCAGATCAACCAACCACTCACCAAAGGACTTGGCTGCTTTTTTATCTTGTTTTTAATACAATGATGAATCCACTCTGATGGTAAACCTGTTCAGCCAATTCCTCAGAACACGCTTTGCAAAATCAGTGGTGATTAACAAATCAGTTAGCTTGGGCACGGAGCTGTGCTTGCTTGCCCGTGACAGCCTGGAAGCCAGTTTTGATACTGGCAACAGGGCATCAAGAATGACAAGTTTCACATTGTAAGAAACAGAGCCAGGTATTCTGCAGAATTATATCCGGTAATTGGCACGTGTGATAAGTGATATATTCCTTGATATATCTGCTTAAGACATTTTCTATCTGTTTCTGTTGGAATTTTCCTTTGATTACAAGTTGGTTATTGCCACCTATAGAACCACTTGTACCCAATTCTGCCAATAAAAATGCAAGATGTTTGGGCTAACAATGTAATAGTTTACAGATATCTGTAAAGTTGACAAAAGAAGTTTTCTTGGTTCCTACTCAGACAACCTGTGGAGGTTTCATGACAAATTTTCTTTTCTCTTCTGCAATCATATCTGGATTCTTTTCCCTCACGATGTTGAATACTTGAGTCAGTAGCTCTTCACTTGTGTAGTTTCTCTCTGAGCCTGCCCAAGCAGGGCCTGTCTGGTTACTGAATGAAATGCTGTTATCTTTTTGGCTGTCTTCATCTTCTAAAGCTTCATCTTTTTCTAATATTTTATTTTCACCTGGGAACTTGGCATTCTTCTTTTTCTTCTTTTTATTTCCAAGCATAACATCACGGTCATCCTCTGGTTCAGCTGGCTCTTGGATGTCACTTTCAATCTTAAAATACTTTATACCTTCTTCTGCTTCATCAATCTCAAATATCTTTTTTGTTTTTTTTTTTTTTGTCTTTTTCTTTTGATTAAAGAAATTCAAGTCACCTAGATCATCAGAAGCATCTTTCTTCCTACTGTCCCCTTCATGGGATTCCATGTCCTTGTCTTCAGTTGGTTCTGGTTCTGCTTCTTCTGTTTCTGAGGGCTGGGTTTCTTCCATCTGGGCATCCCCTTCCTCATCTAACATAGAGAGGCTAACATAAAAGGCTTCTTTTTCTTCTTGCTCATAGTATGATCAAAAATCATCTCATCCCTGGACATGGCTAAGCTCACGTGGACTTGGCATAGATAAGAAGTGAGACGGGTCAGTCCCAGGCCCAGGCGTCAGCGCTGCTCCTCCTGATACTACTAGAAGCACCACACTGAAAATAAATTCTTATTTGCCCACCTCCCTGGCCTTTGTATAATAATGTTATACATAGACTAGGTACTCAGGACTGGGTGTGGTGGAGTAATCCCAGCGCTGTGGGAGGCTGAGACAAGAGCGTCATAAGTTCACACCCAGCCTGGGCAACTAAACAAAACCATGTCTCAAAATGAAAGGAGTGTAGCCCCTCTCCCTTCTGCAAAGGATCCATCTCCCTACTGCCTGTTATTTTGCTCTATTTGTATTTTGGGTTTTTCATGAAAGAGAGACCATGCAATTTTAGATATGTGTGTCTGATTTATTTAATTTAGCATTATAATTGCAAAGTGCATCCATTTTCCTACAAATGACTCAAATGAGAGGAGCTAGAGGTAGCTCAGTATAAAGACTCTGGACCCACAAACACACAGAGTACTTCATCACTTTCTGATGAAGTTGTGGACTGATTGGTTTTAGAACATTCCCAGTGTGTTTATTTTCTTTCTTGCATGACTTCAGTGCACATGACTCTGCTCTCGAGGGGAGTTGGTACCAGCACACCTTACTCGTCCTTCACCCTCTTCCCACCCCCTTCCTCCTCTCTTCAGCTCTTGGCCCCTCTCCCTTCTGCAAAGGATCCATCTCCCTACTGCCTGTTGTCTGCCTGTTATTTTGCTCTCTTTGTATTTTGGATTTTTCGTGTAAGAGAGACCATGCACTATTTAAGCATGTGTGTCTGATTTATTTAATTTATCATTATAATCTCAAAGTGCACCCATTTTTCTGCAAATGACCCAAGTTTATGTTTTTCATGGCAGAGACATGTTCTACTGGGTATAAACACCAGACTTGACTCATCAGTTCGTCTGTTGGTGGACGTGCCGGCTGCTTCCAAGATGTAGCTGTCATGCGTGGAGCTGCTATGGATGTGACGGCTCATGTGTCACTGTAGTAAGATGTCTTCAACTTTTCTTTAAATTTTTATTTTATTTTTAAAGACAAAATAAGGAACAGAACGATATCAAGTATAACATGTAATTTATTTTTAACTTTTGAGCTTCTGTGTGATATTTTTAGCTTTTTAATGTTTGATTGATTTATTTATTTATTTGGTAAAGTCTTGCTACCCAGCTCAGAGCCATAGTGATCCTCCTGTCTCAGCCTCCCTAGCACTGGGATTACAGGAGTGCGCCACCATGTCCAGTTTTGGTGGCTGGCACAGAGTGCTCAGGGTTGCAGGGCAGGCTTGACATGGGGTACTGGGGATTGAACCTGGATCCTTGAGCTTGCCAGGTAGGTGCTTAAACCTCTGAGCTATCTCCCCAGGCCTTCTGTGTGATATTTTAGTACTGGAATACAGTGTGCACTGATCAGATCCAACCTTCCTTTATCCCTCCCCACCTCCCCAGTTTCTAGTAATCACTACTTTACATTTAGATAAGTTTTTCTTACCCTGTCTTAAATTTTCACATGCAGTCCTTCTCTCTGTGTGCCTGGCTTACTTCACTTAACCTAATGTTTTCCTATAGTCTAAATTGTAACAAGGTTTTGTCTTATTCTGAAATCTAGGCATGTGTTTGAGAAATTTTAATCAATTTATGCAAACCCTAGTAATATGTAGAGGTGCTTCATGACTTCCACAAGAGGCAAGAAAAACATACATACAACACACATATGTACACACACACTACTAACAAAGCCTTATCTTTTTGTGTATTTCTTTTTGTTTGTTTATTTATTGAATAAAAGATGCCAGTAGACAGTTCAGACTCATATTGATCCTCCTGTCTCAACCTCCCCAGCTCTGGGGTTACAGGTGTGCACCACCACACCTGATTTCAGGGCCAGCACAGCATGAGGTACTGGGGATGGAACTTGGGTCTCTGTATTTTCTAGGCAGGTTCTTAGACCACTGAGCTATCTCCCCAGCCCCTTATATTTCTTATATTGATATTTCAGAGAGATTTTATTGGAATAAAACATTCTGATAGCAAAAAAAGTTTGCTTCCTTTTTTAGAAAGAGGGTCTTTCTATGTCATTCAACCCAGGCTTGAACTCACTATGTAGTCCCACTGGCCTCAAACTCCCGGAAGTCATCCTGCCTCAACCTCCCAAGAGCTGGGATTACAGATGTGTGCCACCATGCCAGGCAAGAAAAATAACTTTTTGGAAACTATATAATAAGCTTGAATCCATATTCATGATCAAGTCTGTCACCACTTTTCTGGAATAAACATGGAATTATTTGCCCTGAATTCTACAGAGGTTTTGGGGACAGCCCCACACTGTAGTTGGTAGTGATCTGTATGCCTGGTCTTCAGCACGGCTGGGTGAAGGTGCTGGAATTTTCCAGTGGAGGCCACCGATCAGCTCAGTAAAGAACACAGCCCACAGAAGTGTACTGGGGTCCTAGTTAGAGGCCATAAATGAGTAAGATGTCCCTCTTTTGCTCTCTGACTTCTGGTCTCTTCATGTGATCTCTCCCTCTGGTACACACTCACCTCACTAGAACCACCCACCATGAAGTTCTCACTAGAGAGCAAATCTATGGAGATGCTTACTCTTAGGCTTTCAACCCCCAAAACTGTGAACCTTGAAATTGAAAATACTCTTATTCCTTACAAAGTATTCAGTCTCAGGTAATTTGTTATAACAATGGAAAACTGACTAAAATGCCTGGTTTGCCATTAATTTGGGGTCTAAAATTTATATAGAAATTTGTTTCTACAAGATGTATTGGATGTACTAGTCTTTTGGAATGTTTTCACACAGGGCCAGTATTTGGATCAGAAGGCTGTGGAATATTTTCGTGTTTAAAATTGCTTTATCCCTGAGAGGTAGTTTTTTGGTTGTAGATATGTGAAAGATGGACTAAATGTTCAGTCATGCTACTTAGGAAAACTTAAAAATCCATAGATATTAATTTCTTACCTTGCATTATTATGAGTGATCTTATTACTCAGAAGCAAAATAATAATGTATATTTTCTATTTTTCACTCATGCAAGAGTATAGAATTATCCCATACAACAAATGTAATTATACTGCCTTCTAAATCTAAAAAGTTTTATTCAACCATCATAAGCATATTCAATAAAATTCAAGTGGGGGAAAGTTACCTGCTATTTAGGGAAAAACTATAATCATCTTTTTAAACAATACGTCCAAAAAGGTTGTAGAGTCTGATGCAAGCTTCAGGCCAGGTGTGTGTCCTTTGGCTCATGCTCGCTCATAAACCCTGGTAGAAGTGACTCCATTCATGACACACTCCTAGGGGCACAGGCAAAAAAAGAAGAAAACAAGGAAGAACTGTAGATCTTCATGGTTCTACATCATGGGTTAAATTATATCTCTCAGTGTTTAAAAGGAAATGACAGTTATTCAAAAGATATTTGTTTTGGATATGCATATGATTTAGGGAGACACAAAGGCCAAATACAAGTTTCCCCTAGGAACCTGATAATTTATCTTGGAAGTGGATAAGACCAGCAGAAACATACAGCTCAATGCACTGGACTCTGGGGAGAAGGAAGGATTGCCTGGACTGGGAGCCAGCAGGGTGGGGCTGAGCACCCCAGGAGGAGCAGGAAGGGCAGCTCTGTGGAAGAGTGCATGCTCAGCAAGCGGGAGACCCTGGGTGAAATCCCCAGCCCCAAGAAATCAAGCAAGTAACCCTAAAACAAAATCAACAACCAAAAAAGAAAACACAAACCATGAGCAGCAATTGCCAGAGTGAAAAAATAGTCCCAAATTACTCTTTTGTTCTCTGTAAGAAAGGTATTATTTTCCTATTTAAGTTCTAAGAAGGTTTACCCTCCTTAGATTCAGAGATAAACAGTTGAGTCAGGCAAAATAACGATCTTTAGATAACCTAATGGTAGCACCTAGAAAGTACTCACCACCACCAACTTGTCGCCCTCACGTTTTCTTGTTATGGTGGTTGATTTTCCATCCCATTTCTGCACCTGCACCAGGGCACCGCCATCTAAGGTTATGATGCTCTGTAAGCACAATGCAGAATGATTACAATTTGTATATGAAGGCCGAAAACAAATTTAAAATGCAATACATTGGTTCAAAAAAATATTGTAAGATCATTAGCAATTCTAAATCACAGTGATACATTGCAACAAACTAACAAAGTCTTGCGAACAATAGCATACAACATATATATGCACATAAATTATGTTAATCAATTTTAAAACTATGAGGACAATTTAATAAAAAGGGAGGACAAACTTGACTACATATCAGAAGCAATGTGATTTAGGAGTTGGAGTTCAGGGGCTCTGATGACAGAAGTTGATCCCCTGCTATTATGAACCTGTTGTTATGAAGTAGTTTCCAATAGGCAATAAGAATTTAATGAACAGGTGTTCACTTTGCATCGATTCCTTAGCCTTTACCTTGGCTTTCCTGTCATCTGCGGTGAATTCATCAAATTCCTGGCCCAGTTTGAAGCAAATCTCGGTATTTTTAAAGGTACTTTCTGACCTAATGGTGAGCACGTCTCCGTTGATACTGATGATCATGTTGGGTTTGGCCATGCCAGCCACTTTCCTGGTGGCAAAGCCCACTCCTAGAGTGAGAAAAAGAATAAAGGCAAGTTTATATTTCCTCACCTTCTTTGTCAAAGTCAGAGCGATGTGTGTGGACACATCTGTGAGCACGTGAGATCAGGGTGCAAGGCACCAGTAGATTCCTTCAGGCCTCCCTCAAGAGCTCCTGAGGATAAGCGCATCATGGAAACATCCAGGGAACTCTTGACGTGCAGTAGGCTTTGTGTAGGGTTATTCTTTTCTTGTCCTTAATGTAACTCCTCTGAAGATCATTGCTAATTTTTGGTAAGAAGGTGTACAGGATCAAGTCTTCCAATATAGAGATATTTTCCCACTATCATTTTCTCTGTGAGCCACTCAAGGCAAACTTGACCATTTCATCTCTCCTTAGATATTAAAATGATATTTAAAGTTTAAAGCAGAATTTTGAGGCTAATATAGTCATTCAGTTAGAAGACTATTTTGATGTATACAAAAATCACATTTCCTGTCAGTTACTGCCAAGTGTAAATTTCTGAGCTTCTTTCCCAAATTATTGCACCATGCAATAAAGATTGTGATTTCTCCAAAAAAGACAAAAATGTTTTCCATGTTTATAGCATGTTACAGTGAAGACAGCATTTCCAGTAAACTATAGGGAATATTAGAAAAACAATGAGGTTTCAGCTGTGAAAACTTTGAAATTTAAGAAATTGATGTCTTACTTTAGCATAGTTTGATTCTAAGGTAAGTTTAGAATAGTTTGAACCGAAGTCACAAAGTGGAACATGTATTTATTGAGAAATGTTAAATACGTACCGTATGTGATATACCTTTTTACAGTAGAGAGTAAAAGAGGGATATATTTTCTAGTGTAACGTATGAGAGCAGCAATTTACAACCCCACACAAACAATGGTAACGTGACACTGCCTATGTTATACAGAATTTATGACAGCCATAGAATTGCTGAATTTTGCTCACACACACATACACACACATACACACATACATACACACACATACATACACACACATACACACATGCAAAAAAAATAATCGAGGCTATTTGACTGCAAGTGACTAAAGGTTAAAAATAGAGAAGAGCTGAAAGAGAAATTATGAAAAAAAGCAATGCTGTGGCTCTGATTTAGGTTTCTGTTTGAAAAGTCACCGTAGTGGGAAGACAATGTATTGCTTCATATTGCCCCTGCTCTGTGACAAGCTACAGCAGTGCACGTCTGCTGAGGAACAATGTAGATAATGGATATAACATGGAGTGTGACTGGAAAATGCTAAGTTGGGAGCAAGTGTTTCTTTTTCTTCTTTTTTCTTTATTTTATTTTACTTTATTTTATTTATTTATTTATTTATTTATTTTTTGGTGCTGGGGATTGAACTCAGGACCTTGCACTTGCCAGGCAGGTGCATAGGCCACTGAGCTATCTCCCTGGCCCAAGTGTACTTTGTCAATTGACTGCCCTCTCATCCTGCCTTAGAGCAGCCAGCTGCATTTGACAGGCATCAAGTGGCTTTGAATGATCAGTCTCTGTTAATCAAATCCTTGCATTTTTCTAGTGCTATGTATTTACAGCTAGTTGATTTTCTGGAAAGTTATGTCTTTCTCATGCTGAAATTTCTGATTTCTCTCTGCACTATAAACAAGAAAAGAGTAGTTACAGATAAATAAAAGTGTATACTGTACAATTGAGGATTATTTTGAAATTGAGGAGATTAGATCCCAAACTCTAATAAGATATGGTGTAAAGTTCTCTCCAGCGTAGTCATCTTGGATCTCACTTTGTCACGTATGAGGGCTAGGAGAGAAAGGACTTTCAAGCCAAAGCCAGAGAAAGAGGTTGTCTCTCGACCTTCATTGCTATAGTGCTAAGGCTACCTGGCATTCATACAACGACACACTCACAACATTAACAGCGTCTAAAACTTTGCAAGCCTCTACTATAAAAGGGATAATATATCACATGTGTTATATATTTAACGTTACTCAATAAATACATCTGCAACTAAAAATCACATGGGAGAAACATTTGAACCACTTAAGGAACATATTGTCTGAAATTAACATGGTGTTTGTCATAAAACAACCACACATGTTAATGGATTGATATTGAGACAAGAAAAAAAAAAAAAAAGACTGTTCAGCATACGTTTAACAAAATGCAAAGAGAAATACAGTGGCTTCAAGTTCTGCATACTACAAATAAATATGCTTCTCTTTCCAAGTTATTGTATATTTGTATGAGAAAAGGGAGTGAAAAGGAAACAGGGTGAAAGAACCAAATAAACAAATGAAAGTAAAATATTGCAATTAAACTAAAATCCTGTCATTATATAGGCCATCGAAATTTTGTTTAGATCCTTTTTAATACTGGTTCACCTTTAGGAAGCATAGGCTGTAGCTCTGGCTCAGAAAATTTCCAGAAATATACTCTCACCTGAAACTTCTGCAGCCTTTGTATAGAAAACAGCATTGTCACTTCTGGCCAGTGCTTCCAGTGTGAAAATCCAGCTATAAGCCTTCCCCACCCAAAGAAAAACTTACAAGCCCAGTCACCCCATGACACATTTTCTTACCCACTTCTTTCATGTAATCATCAAAGTTTTCACTGGAGACGAGTTTCCAGGTACCTACAAATGCATCACACATTCTGTGAGCTTTCTGGGTTTATTCTTTCAGATGAGAAAGAGGCTGCAGTTTTCAGGAAGGTGCTGTGGCCCTCTTGAGTCCAGATAACACCCTTTTAAAGACACTCACAGCATGTGACCGTGAGAGTAACCAATTGAGAAAGATATCAGATCATTTCCTTCATTGCCAGCCTCTGTATTTTTTTTTTTCTTCTGAGTCATGTTTTTAATAGAAATTTCTCAACTTTGGTTCTCCCTGGCAAATGGTCACTGGACTTGGAGTACAAATTATTTTTAACCACAAACAGAATATTTTAGAAATTCCTGATTTCACTGTTTAATGGTCAGTGACTTGAATTTCCTCCTATTATGTCCATACATATATCCATTATAGAGGGGGACAGTTACCTTGGGATGAGCTATGACCCTTGTTCTCTGAGCACCTATTTTATTAACATTGTAATTGTGTAGTTCACTGAATTGAGGAACATAAGAACTATCTTGGAGATCCTTAGATAAAAGCAAAGAATTCTTAAATAATTATCTCTTTGGACCAATACTGTCTTAGGAATTACCTGACAGTTAAAACAAAATGCATAATGCATTTTAAAGTGCCTCAGGTTTCAAATTTCAAATGTTAAATATAAATTTGAAAATTTTATTTATCTACCAATAATCTAAACAGTAGGTGTAATTAAAATATTGATTTAACCTGACTTCCTCCATCTTTATGTGTAGTATAAAATACATACCACATTTTGAAGTCAGTATTATAATATAATATATAATATATATTGAAAAATTCTCAACTGACTATATGTTGGAAAGACAATAGTTAAGATATGTTAAGTGAAATACATTACTTCGATCAACCTATTTCTTTTTACTTTCTCAATATGACTACTAGAAAATTTTAGATTACTTAAGTGGTTCACATTCTACTTCTCTTGGAAAAAACTATTCCATACTAAAATTCTTTTGTAGAATCAGGTACGATGCTAGTCCCTGGGGACTCCATAGTGATCAAGGCACCAGCCCTTGCTTGCTCTCAGGGAGCTTACATTCTAATACTGGAGAACATAATATCCAAAGAGACAAATCAATAGACCCGTTGCTCCTACCTAGTGCTGTGCTTTGGAGCAAATGGAACAAAGTAATGTGGTGAAAGGGCTGCTGTGAAAGTTGGCTGCATTAGATGAGACCTTTCAGGAAGGTCCGCTGAAGGAAGAGGATGATGTATTTCGTACAGGGCCTCACTATGCAGCTTGTATTCACAGTGCTCCTCCTGTGTTCAGCCTCCCCAGCATTGGGGTTACAGGTATATGCCACCATGCCCGGACTCAGTTGCTGGCTCAGTGTGCCTCAGGGACGAGGCCTGTGCGGCATGTGGGATCGGGGACCGAACCCTTGTCCTGGCACTTGTCAAAGCAGGTGCTTAGTCCACTGAGCTAAGGAAGTAGATGATGGATTTATTACCAAATGATGGAAAGACAGCCACAGAAAGAGCAGGAAAAGAGCATTCTGCTGGTTTGATTCACCTTCAAGACAACACAGCTGGGGAGAACTCCTATTCCATGACAAATGTTTAGATAGATATTCCCGGTGAGCAGAGACCAGGAAGAACCCATTAAGACAGAACTGTCTGTTCAGGTTCCTCTACTGTTAGAAGCCAAATAATTAAATATTCAACAAAATACACAGAGGAATGATTATGTAAACTAGTGAGAGCCTATCACTACTCTTATTTTTAAAAACTTCAAAAATATTTCTGTGGGCCAGGAGCATCATCTTCCTATGTCAGCATATTTCAGGCATGATTATCATTGAGGGAATGGCATAGTTGAGGTTTTTTCTAGAAATATGGCTTAATGGCTCTGTATAAATAAGAACTGTTGTAATCTATAGAAAAATGTCTTGGCAACTTAAATAGCAATGAAAGAATTAAAATAGGAGAAAGCTATTGAGGCTACCTGAGAAGACCTCACGTTATCACTTGTGAAAAGTAATGAAACAGGCTTAGTAGAGGGTCTTACCTGAACGGATGTTGTCCTAAGAAGCAGTTAAGTTTATACTCACAGCTCATGGGCCATCCATGGAATAGCAATACATTCTCGCCATGTATGAGGCCCCTAAGTTATGTCTTGGGTAAGGACAGATCTTTCAAGACAATAAACCACTCCAAAATTTAATGGGGTCCATACTTCCTGCTCTGGAGTGTATACAAGCCAAAGCAACTGTTTAGTTCTTCCAGAAATTATTTTCATCTGTCTTTAAGACTTGACATGGATAGGATGAAATATTTTCTCGTCACATCACTGACATTTTACCACAGCGCGAATGGGCTGCTGTGTGTAAGAAGTAGTACAGAACAAGCAGAAGCATTCAACATGCACTTTTAGTGCAATAGTCTATAAAGAATATTTTCCCTAACCATTAATGAAGACAATTCAAATTAACCAAAATTTAAGTAGTCTTCAGTTCTTTAAAACTAGATATCATACTAGCTATACTTTCAAATATTGTTTAATTATACAGTTCATATTGACAAATAATTTTCAAGAAATCTTTTTTTCGCCTGCTGTGCCGAAGGCGCTGTGCTACTTGGAGTAATAGAATAGAAATAATAAGTAAGACATGACTTTTGACTTCCTTGAATAATCCAAGTTTCCATTTTAGTAACCAGTCTGAGGCTAAAGTAAAAACACAGAGCCTCTTTTAAAGTGTTTCATTCTAATAATCATGTTGAAATAATCATTTTTTATGAGACAGTTGCTGCTCTACCAGTTTTTTAACTTTCAGCATCTTATGTTAGCACATAAGCTCTGTAGGAGAAACAGTCATCCCGTCCTATCTCGCGTCCCTCACGTTCCTTCTCTGTTCTGAACTTTGTCCCGTGCATGACTTAAAGATCCTAACATCTTGCTCATTCATCAAAGAATGGCATTAATGAGCTAATTAACAAAAGGAACCAACTAGGAAAGTAGGCTACAAATTCATGCTTTATGCTCGTGGATGTGTTTTAAACCAAGAAAGCCATGGACTTAGATGAATTTTGGAAACATAGTAGCCCTTGGAAGAGTGACTCTAACAATCAGAGTGGGCAAATACAAGTCCGTTCGAGGGGTGTCCTGGGCCTGAGCACAGGGCACGGCAGTGAACTGATGGGACAGCGGTGGAAAAAGTTGAGAAATTACCCAGAAAGGTTTTAGAATATTGCTTCTTTCTAGAGGGGACTAACATCCATAAATATGGTGCAAAGGAGACAATTTGTCCTTGATTATGGAAAGAATTTTTACAGCAACAACTACATTATTGATAAATGTTTAACAGAAAAAAAAAAAAAAGTCACACCAGGACAGGATGCTTCTGCGGCGTCGCGAGAAACATCTGCTGGGGCACGAACCTCTCTTTGCTTTGGACTCATGAATCTGGGCGCGAGCCCCTGACACTCAGCACTGACTGGGACAGGCACACCGGTCTGGGCTGCTTGCCTCGCCCTTTGTCCTCCAATGGGCAGCTTCCCCGGAATGCCTCCCTCTGACCTTTTCCCGTGTTTATTTCTTTTGGAGGAAATGAGAATTTTTTTGTCTCACAATTTTTAAGTTAAAGAGGAAACATACCTCTTTCTGGATAACAAGGAACAGAGACAAATCCATAATGAGTTTTCAGTGTGTGTTGGTAGCAGGGTAGTTAAGGGTTCATGCTGAGGCTCCCTGGTATTTGAAGCAAAGTTCCCTTATTAAAGCATTCTTATTACCTAGGTCCTGGGGTTTGTTAGAAACCTTAGCAAGGAACTTATGCATGTTTTGACTCTCAGTCCCCCATGAGAACATTTAATATAGAAATTGTTTTACATATTCTATCCTAGATATAAGAGGCAAAGTCAAAGGCAACCCTGTGTAAGTCTGAGTATCGTTCATTGTATGTATTTACAGTGACTGATAATGATCCTGGGAGACTCTTGACTCTTTGACTTCAAAATGGTGATAGTTTTGAGAAGAGTGAGTAAGCTAAGCAGGAGGTGGCTAATTACAGACTTGACGTTGGTTGTGTAACTTCTTCACTTACCCTCTTACTCATAAAAGAGATTCTTCACACATGACACAGTGGGTGTAAGTAGAGACCACTGAAGAGCTGAAAGGGCACTTTCTCAACATGAACTGTCACCTGCTTTGCCTTATTCAGTGAGGTAAACAAGATGATGAACTGTGTGTAGGCAGAAGTGGACCAATCCACTAGGTAATCCAAAAGGGACTATATGGGGCCAGTGAGATAGCTCAGTGGACTAAGCACCTGCTTAGGCAAGTGTGAGGCCTGAGGTTGGATCCTGGGTACTGTATGCTGTACAGGCCCCACCCCTGCGCATGCTGAGCTGTCGAATGAGTCCAGGCGTGGTGGCACACAGCCTTAATCCCAGCATTGGGGAAGCTGAAAACAGGAGGATCACCATGACTCTAAGATTCATAGTGAGACTGTGTACCAAATACAGAAACACACACACACACACACACACACACACACACACACACACTTTGTTCCCCTTCATTGATTCACATGGCATTAAGTTATTTGTCTTCTAATTTCTGCCTATGAGCCCTCTGGGAGGAGGGCTGAGTTGTATCCATCCTGCGTATCTCAGGCTTAGTACTACGCATGTTCTGTAGTTCTACACTGAGTTGTAGAAAAAAAAATAAATTGGATTAATTTGAATCATATTAAGACATAAATAGCAGACAGCATCATATTATTGGAAGTATTTGCACTACAAAGAAAGAAGCTGATTTGATCCTCAAAATTGTGTGTAACAGAACAAAGAAAATGCTTTAGTTTGGGGCTCTAGAAGCAATCTGATCTAAAGCTGTAATAGTATGAAAACTACAGCGTACGTTTTTTAAGATTGTGTCTTCAATCCACAAGGAATAAGAGAACCCTGTTTCTTTCAAACTCATATTCCTGACTTCACCTTTACTGATTTCAGCCCATTTACTTTTTAGATGCTTTAAAAAATAGCACATATATTGTGTAATTCATTTTTTTGTGTAATTTAAATTACACAAATAGAGCTAAATCCAAGGAAGATTTTCAGCCATATATTTAATAAATGCCCAATAAGTGGCAGCCATTGTGCTTATGTTCTAGTACGAGTATGAATAAAAGTGGGAGAAGATGCATGAGGGCTGATATGGTGTCATAAAAACTATAAATGAATATCCTGAATCTATTGAAATGAACATGCTTATATCTTATAACCTGAGCAACTAACTTGAAGATAGAAATATGCAATATAATAACCATTGTTAATTGCTAAAAATTTGTAAATAAAGAACCGTGGACTATGATGTGGCTCCGTGACAGAATGCTCGTCAAGTATGCACGGGGCTCTGAATTCAATCCCCAGTACCTCAGAGACAAACAAGCCCACAGGGTGCTGTGAGACTAAGTGCTCCCATAGCTTGGGGAAAGGCCTCCCAAAGCCAGAAAGGTTGCCTTAGAGTGCTGTGCACAGTGGGGTGAGAGGAGTCCCATTCCACCATGTAGGACAATTCATGGGGGTACCTGGAGGATGCTAGAAACAAGCAGTAGTGGCAGAGCTTCAACTAGTACCCAGGTTTTCTAAGTCTGTTGTTCTTTCGGTTAAGCTACGTTCCTACTTTGAGAAATCTTAGAACCTTCCAATTAGTAAAGTGGATTTTAATCACAAGCTTTGTGCAGGTTTAACATGGAACAGGATTTAAGGAACATGAGATTTCAGTTCAATTCTCCCCTAAGCCATGACCTTCTACAGTCCCATAACACTTTGTGCCTCACAGCTGTCTGTGCTTGTTTCTGATGCCAACTTATGAGCTTCTTGAAGGATGACTTATATCTCCAGAGTATTTCTGGGAAATAGTAGACACAGTTTCTGATCTACAGTAGACACTTAAACATAGGCTGAAGTTGGGTGTAGTGACACATTCCAATAATCCCAGTACTTTGGGAGCCTGAGGCAGGGATTGCAGGCTAGAGCCCACTCTGGGCGACTTAGTGACATAGTGAGATCCTATCTCAAAATAAAAAATAAATAAAGGGCTGCTGGGAATGTAGCTCAGTGTGAGGCCTTGGGTTCAACATCCAGTACCATCAAAAGAAGAAGAAAGAGGGAGTGGGCAGCAGGAGGAGGCACAGAAGGAAAGAAAGTAAAAATGTCTGAGAGTAAAGGGAAAAAAGGAGGAGGTAAAGAAAGAGAAGAAATAAGATATAGAAAAAGAAAAATCAAGGAAGGAGAAAAGAGAAGGGAAATGGAAAGAATGCATTCTTAGGATGAACATAAATACCCAACATTGTAGAAAATATAAGATGCTTGTACCCAAATTAAAAACAGCAGATGGTGACAGATGCTTCAGTAGGCACTAACCATGACCTGAGGCTGGTGAAGAGAAAGAACAGGAGCAGTTCCTCCAGGAGCAGTTTCATATACAAGGAAACACTGAGTGTTCTTTCTGGGAGCGCTTTTGCCATGACACTTCCACCAATGAACTCTGGTCCAGTAAGAAAGCATGGACGTCAGGCATCTGTGAACTATATTTGCCATCAGGGTGTTGACTTCCCTCTTGATGACAATCCTCTGTCACTGGGTGAAATGTGCATTCCTGCATTTATCTTGTAGCTTGCCAAGCTTTTCTACATCTGCAGATTAGTTTTTCAGCTGCAAGATTCTTGATCAGAGTCCCTGCTCTGAGGCTAGTATAGTTCTTTATAACTTTGTCATTACATTGAAATTTTCATTCAGTGGCTGTTAATGGGCCTGTGACAATTTTATAGTTGCCTTATATTTATATTGCATCATAACCAGATGAGCTCTGGAGTTTGACCTGCTGAAATCCCATTTCTACTATTCACGAGCTGATGACCTTGGGGAGATATTCAGTTTCTGTGACACTTGGCTTTCTTATCAAGAAAGCTGGAAAACTACCTTTTCTAGTCATTGTTTAAATCAGTGATACTGAATGCCAAGTATCTTGAATTTTGTTTAGCATATACTTCCCTTAACATGTGACAGCTAGTAATATTAGTATAATCATCATAATGCAGTCACAGGAGACAAATGACATACTTGGGAATGTGATCTCTGAGCTGACAAGAATTGGAGCATCTGTGTCAGTGAGGAATGGCCTTCTGCAGGTCAATCTCTGGCCTTACCATTTGGAAAAGGCAGAGCATTTTTTCAGCAACTGTTCTGACCTAAGTGTGTATTCTTGTGATTAATTCCAGATGGAGGGCTGGTGAGATGGCTCAGTGGTCTAAAGCACCTACTTGGAACAAGCTTAGCAAAG
>NDGN011468145.1:0-17194 GCA_002564285.1 Tympanoctomys barrerae
ATGAATAGAATGATTTGTTCTAATGGTGTTTGTAAATAGGATATCAGGTCCGCATCTTGTACAACAATTAACACTAAGAAGAATATATGTAGTGTGTTAATTATTGATACTGTCCTACCGATTTGATTTGAAACTGTCTCTTTGCTATTTCTTTATCAATAAAATTATGGCAAAAAAGATGAATTGTCAGGGTGAATATGTATCAGGAAGTGAGTGTAAATAAAGTCTTGCTCAGATTTAAATGGAGAATAAAACATACAATGCAAATATTTATCTAAACGAATATGGAAAGCTGTATTTCTTTCATATAGAACTGACCTCAAAGCAAGGAAACTTTTCATATTTAGTGAGGAGCATTTAATACAATAAAAAGGTCTTTTTTCTAAGAGGACATCATTTATAAATATACTCAAATGTGGAAATGTCAAAATACATGAGGTAAAAAACAGATAGAATTGCAGAGCAATGGAGGAACTTAGTACTATGGTTGAAAATACATTCAACCTGAAAATTCACACAAAAACCTACATGCAGGCATTGATAGGCACTTGAATCCTAATTGCTGAAACTTGGAAGAAATTGAGGTGTCTTTTATTGAGTGCATGGATAATGTGTGATATGTCCAGACAATGGAATATTGTTCAGAGCTAAAAGTAATGAGCTATTACTGCCATGAAAAGATATGGAGAAAACTTGCATGTGTATATCTAAGAAGCCAGTCTGAAAGTTACACACCCAGTGGTTCCAACTATATAGCACTGACAAAGACAAAATGACACAGATAATGAAAAGATCGGTGGCTACCGGCTGTTGTGGGGGAAGAAGGAATAGATAGGTGAAGCATAGAGGATTTTTAAGGCATTGAGCCTCCTTTGTATGATGCTCTAATACGAGTACACAGTCTGTACTATTATATATTTGTTGAAGCCCATAGAATGAGCAATATCAAGTGTGAGTTGAAATTAAATGGGTAATGATACGTTAGCATGAGTTTAACAGTTTAATCAATGTGCTGCTCTGCGTACCAGAGGGGATGTGTACATAGGAGCAGGGTTTCTGTTCCTTCAACATGGCTTAACTGTACATATAAAATGCTCCAAAAATAGTTTTGCTATGAGAATAAAAAACTGACTGGCAACTTGAGTGCATAAATCTACATACGTGCTATCTTGGATTTGTGAAGTACAACTGAATGACAGTGAATTAAAACCCCTTGAATTTTTTTCATTAAATGTTACTAATGAGACATTAATTTGTTTGTTCTGCATTGTTTTAGTCTTCAAATTATTCTGATAATCTTACATCAAGAGCAACAATATTAAATAACTAGTCCACAAAATTTTCACCTATCACTTTTTAATTGGGAGGTGAAAAATATTACATGAAATTCTTAAATCAGCTGTTACCCAGCTATAGGAAATAATCAAGAAAAGGCCCATAACCCTAAAATTTACAATGTGTCACCTTCTTCCTTTGCTTTATTATTATTTATTGAACTGGAAAGGGGAAAAATTATACCATTTCATCTCTATTCATGCTACTTTCTAGGGACAGTCACTAGTTTTATTTTGTGGCATCCCTTAAAAGATTGAAAAATTTCAATAGGATATACCTAAAAAGTTGCATTCTTTAAAATTTTAAAAATATATAATTTTAAATATTTATCTGCAGAACCACATGCAATAAGAAGTACTCTGATGTGCTGTAAGCAATAGCTGAGAGACACAAAAGCAAACTTGTAATTATTTCATGTCAGTGTTCCCATGAGTTGTTCAGTGTCAGCAAGAAGGAGACAGTTCCTGTCTTCTTCAATGTTGGGGACATGCTTGACTATGAACCTGGAACCAAACAGGTGCCCTGTAGACATTTGATCAATGAATGAAATTTACCAGAAAAGAAAGAAAAGTGATGATAGGTCACCTACTAAAGATGATATCAGAGTGCCACTGTTTGAATATGCTCTCTTTTTTTAAGAAAGAAAGAAAGAAAGAAAGAAAGAAAGAAAGAAAGAAAGCAAGAAAGCTCTTGTGCCTGTTAGAGAAGTCTTGGGTGCTTCATAGAATTACACCTCCCGGGGCTGCCCAGATAGCTCAGTGGAGTAAAGTGCCTGCTTATGCAGACACCGGGACAGCTGTTCGATCCCCAGCATGCCATGCGGGCCTTCGGGGCACACTGAGACAGAGAATGAGACTGGGCATGGTGGCTCATGCCTATAGTCCCAGCGCTTAGGAGGCTGAAAAAAGGAGGAGCACTATGAGTTCATTCTGTAGTGAGACCTTGTAGTCCTTGTACAAAGAAAAAATTAGACCTCCTGGTTTTTACATAAAATGGTACAACTAGGGAAGTTTGTCTCTTAATGATGAGCTGTATAAATGTTATCTGGAGAATCAAGTGGATTCCTGACATGACTCTTAGGGTTCCAGGTTCTTAATGAATGAGAGAGGCTAGCAATTCTGTTGTGAAGGGAGTCTTTATTACTTCATGTGTCCATGTTAAAGTAGAAAACACCCCAGAATGGACCCTCTACTTCAGCACAAGGGTTAGGGGCACAGGTGGGAGGGGAAGTCAAGTTTTTAATAGTACAGATGCCATTAAATCTATGTGACTTGGTTTAGATAGATTTAGATCAGATTTTAAAATTTCACTTTCTCTTATTTTTTCCAGTTAATATAAAGAAAAATCTGCGACCATACATCTCCTAGATAAAGTGGTGCCTTTATATCTGTCCCATATTCCCCCCATGTATTGTTTTTGTATTGTTGTGTTATTTTACATTAGTTGTATCATGTTATGTAAATTACTTGAAGATTGTTTTATTCTGCCCTTTGTTGTTCAATTTTGCCTTCTGTAAATTCTCTGTTCAGCAAAGGGTAGGAGTAAACAGAAAGCACGTCAGTGGACTTTTAATGAATGTTGTGGAGGAAACACTGCACAAAATTGGATAATGCAGGCAATTAAAAGGTAATTAAAATGCCATAAAAATCCATTAACACATTTTATCAGGGGCTTATCAGCTTAAGTATCAACTTTGTGTTGTGCATACATCATTTTCCACATTTTTAGAAACATTTGATTTTCCTGCCATATGAGTAATAGAAGAGTTCACTTCAGTATTGTTTTTTCAAAATTTTGACAAATGTTTTATCAAAATATGAGAAGAATTTAAAAGAAAATTGAAATGTATTAAAAATTCTTTAACAGTGGAGTAAAAACATGCTAATTGTCAGTAACTACCCTTTGCCACATTTGTAGCACTATAATCCAGCAAGTCCATCTCCCTCTAAAAGTGAAATGATGGAGACACAAAACAAAAAGCTGTGTCCTTGCTGTTGCTAGTTCTGAAATCTTGCCTTCAGTTTGAACTCAGTGGAGACAAATATAAAATCCCATGAAATTCAAGCCAATAGAAATTTCACTTCTTTCTTTGGCCAAAAGAACATTGTTGTAGAACAGCAGAAAACCACATTTTCATGTGTTGGTAATTTAATTCCCTTCTACCACCTGCATGTGGCAAACAATTCTTTATAGTTTCCAGCTGTAGTTTTGCCAGCTGGTGGACAAAACAGAGAATGCACTAAGTCTTTAGAAGCATTTTGGTTCACTGGTTATGCTTACACATGCATCACATATATTGTGCCTGTCATTTTTATTGGTCGACTAGAATTTTCCATTCTGGTGGAATAGATGCTATTGGCTCAAATGATGGAGTATTTAGATGATCATTGTTGAAAATGAAGAAAAGAGGCGAAGAAAACTGTTCTAAATTTATGTGGATCTCTAGTTGGGATAGCTCTGAGAAGGCAGTGTTTCAGCTGTAGAAGAGAACAGACTGTAGAGTTTTATTCACTTGGTTTCAAATCTTGATTCTTTCTCTTTCTAGCAATGTGAATTAGAAAGATTTTACTGTCTATTTAAATTCCAGTCTGTATAACTATTAGTGTAGGGATGTAATTGTGTCAATATTTTTGAGGTTTTATTGTGTACCAGGCAACAGACAAGTGGTGGGAGAACAATGGTAAACAAAACAGCTGCGATTGTTAAGTTGAGGGAGATTACAGCACAGATAATGATCCAAAAGTGAAGTACAGTCACAAATAAATCTATCATTTTCAAATTAAGCAAAATGCTATGAAGTGAAATATTATCAACTACAAAAGATGATGGTCTCACATCATAATTTAGATAGAATAACTACTGAGAACTTCTCTGTAGAAATTCTCTTTGATTTGAGATTAAAATAGTTTGAAACTTGTAAGAGGATTGCAGGAAGGACTAAAATGAATTTTAGTAACAAGATAAAGTGAATACAAAAGACCAGCATAGAGTGCAGGAGAGAGAATGCTGTACATTTGGGCTGGGAGTAGGATTATTGAAGAACTTGCATACTATGCATTTCAAATTTCATCTTATACATAACATGAATTTGTTACAGAAGGGTGATAGAAAAGTGGTTACACCAGATTGCTGGCTTTGAATGATTATCTTTCATGCTGTTTGCAGAAGGTGGTGATAATGACATGAGTTGAGTGGGTTTAGCCACAGGGCTAGAGAAAGACAAGTTTGGCTTCTGATGGAGCTAGAACAAGATTCACAGAGAAGAAGGAGACCATCAGTGGCCTCAGTGGTGAGCAGAGTGTGGGTGAGGTGGGCAAGAAGAGGGAGGTGTGAGGGATGAATCTTGTTCAGCCTTTAGGAACTGGATTTGAGGCATTCCAGGTGATGCACAACGAAAGCTCAGAGACCATTTTTGGAGCAAAGTGATGCATTACTTTCAGAATGTGTTGAGTTTGGGATGACTTTTTGACATCTTTGAGTGGATACATCAGAGAGACCTTCAGAGATACATAAATGAAGATGAAGGTGAGGTCTAATATGAAGATGTAAAATTGGATTTTTTTTCAGACAAGGTCATACTATGTAGTCCAGCTTGAACTCACCATGGAGCCAAGCTGGCCTAAAACCCATAGTGATCCTCCAGCCTCAGGCTTCCAAGTGCTGGGGTTACAAGTGTGTGCCAAACTGCCCCGCCTTAAAATTGGAAATTCTCAATGAATGGAGGTTTATGCAGCTTATAGATGTAAATTATATCGCCTAAAGAGGAAATAGAGAAGGGGAGAGTAGATTGTAAGAGAAAATTGTCAATAACTGACTCATCAGGCTTATAGTAAACAGAAACACCAGAAGTAGGTGTGGGCAAATGAAGGATGACTGACTATTCAGCATAAATATAACTTCATTGTTAAGCATTTACAAGGATTCATCAAAATATATAGCAAAGTATCTGGGTGTGTTTTTGCACACCAGTCTTCCTAGCACTTGGAAAACTGAGACAAGAGGATTGACACAAGCCTAGACTAACTAGTGAGTTCAAGGACAGCCTGAGCTACATACCACATAGTGAGACCCCGTCTCAAAAATGGTAAACCATAACAGCAGCAAACAAAATTCCAAATCCCAAAATATTTAGTAAATTCTTAAATTTAAGAAAACCATATAACAATAGAAGATGTGTTGCTACTTATTTCCCTCCAAGTCCTCCCTCTCCCTTCAGACATACTTATTTTCTTGTTGTGCCACTTCCTGAAAGAGATCTAGAAGTTCTCTTCCTTGAGTGTATTTATGTGATCTAATAAAAAAATACATTGAATGTTGATGCTGAGTGCCATCCAATGGAAAGGCAGGCTCTTATAAATAAGAATTACCCCAGAATGGACCCCTGATTCCTGCCTAAAGTCAAAAGGACCATGAAAGGTACACATGACAGGAAGATAACTGTGGTAGTGTAACTTAAGGCACTGAAGAAAGTGTTGCCAGAACTGCTCCAGAAAGTGGCAAGAAGGAGTTGATGAGGAGTTGAAAGGAGTTAACGACAATAAATCTTTTAATGTAATAATTTTTTGTAAAAAATTTAATATTTGCTATATTTTTATCATACCTTGTATATTACAATTGGTAAGAAACTGGTAAACTGTTTTGTGACTCTCATTTTTCATTTCTACCATTATGGTATCGTAATCTTGATAGCTGTGGGTAATGTCAATTGGTGTAATTCATTAATTTTTTTGCTATGTTAGTATGTGTGTTGGGGCACTTCACGGTGGCTTTAATTTACAATTCTTTAGTGGTTATCATAGTTAGAATTTTTCTATGTGCTTATTACTTGTAGAGTTTCATTGGGTCTTTGGTGGTGAGGTATTTGTTAAAATATTTTGCCCATTTTAAAATTTTGTGGTATTTATTTATTTATTTATTTATTTATTTATTTTTTGGTGGAACCAGGGATTCAACTCAGGCCCTTGCACTTGCCAGTTAAGTGCTTATCCTACTGAGCCTTATCCTATCTCCCCGGCCCCTTGTGGTATTTATTTTATGATTACTGTATTTCGAGAGTTCTTCACACATTTGGACATAAATCTTTTATTGGATTGCCATTTAAATTTTTTTTCCATTTGCATATCTTTCGAATGCCAGTTTGCATAGCTTTAATAATGGGTACTGAAGAGAATATTTATTTATTTATTTATTTTTAGTTTTTAGACTGGCCTTAAGCTTACTGTGTAGCCAGCTCTGGCCTCAAACCTACGGAGATCACCCTGCTTCCCAAGGGCTGGGATCATAGGCGTGCACTGCCACACCCAGCTGCAGAGGAAAAGTCTTGAGTTTTAATGATGCTCTGGTCCACATACACTAAACTTATCTAAACAGAATAATTATTTCTCCTAGTTCTAGTCACTGAGGAAGTCAAGATCAACATCAAAAAATTAGGGTTATTTTTGAGTTTCTAAATAAAAGTTTGACAATGTTTTCATTGAGGTTGTGATGAACCTCTAGAACATTTGGAGAAAAATGACCTGAAAGCTTAAAAGTCATGGTAATCTCTTCTTCAATTACCACAGAATAAAAAAGACCTATTTTTATATTTAGTCTATTTTTATTATTTAAAGAATACAAAATGGTAAAAATAGCATTAGAAATGAAACAAAATTTAGCTAAACAAACTAATAGGAATTTGACAAGGGCTGTTGTATTGCATAATGTTATCTTCATATTAGTTGTTTAGGTTACCAGATATAAATGTGCAAAATTGATATAAAAAGTTATAAGAAATTAAAATCAAGAAAAAAATTAAGGAAAAATTTTAATCATTAACTGCTCCTTTCAATAGACCAGCAGAAATCAGCACTACAATTATCCAAATGATCCTGCATATATGCATAAATATATCTTTTCTTTCTTTTATGTTTCCCCATCCCAATTGCTCCTTCCCATTTAACAAATTCTTTCCCTTTCACAGTATCTATTGTACCTTTCAGATTTTATTTACTCTTTCAGGTTCTCACACTAGTGAGACAATATGATGTTTGCACATGTGGATCTGATTTATTTCACTTACCAAAACAGCCTCTAGTTCCATCCATTTGCCTATAAAAATCTCAAATTTATCTTTTTTATAGCTAAGTAATACTTCATTGTGTAACAGTACATCATTTTTTAAACCATTCCTCAGTTGATGGGCTTTTGTGTTATTTCCAAGATTTAGCTATGACAAGTTGCAATGCTACAAATATAGGTGAACACATATTGCTGTGGTGTGATATTTTCAGTTCTTTTGAAAAAACACTTAGGAGGAGAATAGCTTGCTTGAATGGGACCTGAATCCTAGGTTTTTGAGGACTCTCTACACTGATTTCCATAGTTCTGTAGCAGTCTACATTCCCATCAATAGTAGAGAAGGGTTCCTTTTCCCTACAGTTTCTCCAACATTTGTTATTGGTTGACTTCTTGATGATAGCCATTCTTTCTGATGTAAGACAGAATCTCATTGTTACTTTATTTACATCTCTTGAATGACCAATGCTGTTGAACATTTTATCATTTATTTATTTGCCATTTGTATTTCTTCATTTGTGAAGCATATGTTCGTCTCAGATGCTCATTTTTGGATTGGGTCTTTGGATTTTGGAGGCCTGATTTTTAAAAATTCTTTATATGTTCTAAATGTCCTTTCTCTGAGGGACAATTTGCTATAATTTTTTTCCTAATTCATGAATTTTCTTTTTACTCTGTTGGTGATTTCAACAAAATGCTTATTTGATGAAAGAAAAAAATCATGTCTTGTCTCTAAGGATTATTTCATGTGCTGGAGTTTTCAAAGAATGGGCACAAGAGAAGGTGAAATGTAATTTAAGAACTCAGCTACTTGTGAAAAGAGGTGGAAGATAGAAAAAGGACATTTGCCTAATAAAAATGAAAAAACTTTGTAGAATCCAATGATTCTTGATTATTTTGAGTTTAGTATAAGGATATATTAAAGGATATATTGGAGAAATGTTGTATGATTTAGATTTGAGAGAAATCACATTAAATTCAGAGGGAAGAAACCTTCAGGACCTCATAGTTTCCATGGTAGATGCAAAGCATGGTGATTATTTTAGCTGAGGAAGGAAAAGATTATACAAGAATAATTCGACTGAATTTTTGTGCACTGTAATTTTTGTCTTAAATAAAGTCACAGTAGCAACTATAATCCTATCCATTTCCCTAACTCAAATGTCTATAATTAGACAACTGACTTCACCCATCCCTACTTATTATGAATGTCAGAGTTTTAAAATCTTAATAGCTTTCACAATGCTTTTCAACTGAGCGAAATTTAATAGAAGAGAATAAAAATATCCCAGGGATATCCAGAAGCGAATGAATAGATGACATATTTCCTTTCCTTATGTTTATTAATAGATACAAAGACAACTGTATTAGATGACTTTCTATAGAGCCCTTAAAATTCTTATATTTATTCTTTTTGCTATTTTAGTATTTGATGCCAAATGAAATACTTCGAGAAATGCTTTGGGGGTGTGAGTAGACATATAGGAAAGAAGATAAAATAATAGTCAAGAAGTCACAGAAGAAGGGCTACCTGCCATGGCTGAACAGTAAGCAATAGAAATCCTTTCCTTGGAGCTTAGCTTGCAAGCTTCCCTTCAAGCCTCCTTGAAGAAGGCTTTGCTGACCCCTCCACCTTGGACAGAAACAAAATAGGGGTCAACACTCCAAAGGTTTTGTTAATAAATGATCCAGATAGAATCTAACAAATTGTTTTGTGTCCCTGAATAGCACAGGTTCAATATGGGTATTCATAATAGTGAATAAAACATGTTTGAGATTAAGTAATCTATATTCCATAATAATTATTTTCTAAATGTGAATCATATTTTCTGGAAGGAAAGACTTTGACAGTCTTGCATCACTTTTTTATAAACAAGGGCTTAAAACTGTCTGAAAAATCTATAAAATTCTAAAACAAATAATTTTTTCTTATCTCCTAGGAAGTTAATTTTGTTTAGCATCACTAAACTTATCTATGATATCTCAGAACTGGATTCTGAGATATTCATTCCCAATTTAATATATTGATTAAAAGGTACAACCAAGAGTATGTTCTTAATTCTTTTAATTACTAGTTTTTTACTTTAATTAATTTAAAAGTAAAACTTAAAATCTAACAATTTGAACATATTTTTATTTCCCTTCTGTGAATCCACAGCGTGAATGTTAAAACTGTCAATGAAAAGTGCTAGATCTTGCTATCTTTATTTCAGAAGAGTTCTTTAAGATGCTGTGCTCAGGCTTCAGCAGCTGCCAATTTCCTTCCTCTTATTTAAAATTGCTTCTGCATTGACTCACTCTGACTCCAATATTGCATTAGGCTCCTTTACGAACGCGTAATGGAGAGATAAGGGGATTAAAACTTTTGGAGACATATTTGGCAATAAACAATATTAAATCCTTCACTAGGCTACCAACAGCACTTGGACAACACACAGATCAAATCTTGAGGCATTTTGAGTCATAGAATTGAATTAAAGAGGCCAAGAAGCAAAGTAAAATGGAACTCTGAGCTTCAACCCACCTGGGGTTTCTCAGTGTCTAAACATATGAATCTCTACTGCTATTTTTTTCTACTGTTATTTTGCAGTACAAAAAATTCCAAATGTCAGCACTAAGATAATCTGGGAGCTTCAAATAATAGCATTAGCTATAGCACTAGAACTTATTAAAGAGTATGTATAAAAGTGATTTCTGAATTTTATTTTAGTCTGGGTTTTCACAAATTCTCAGAGGCCTTCAGGGCTGAATCTTTCATCAGAATTCACAAGCTATATTAAGCAGTCTTTTTAATTTTTGAATATAAAATGTGGATAATTGCTCAAATGCCATGAGAATATTTACTCACGCAAGAATGGGTTTCTCTATAAAGTTGTATTTATCTTTATAGCTTTAAATTTTTTATTTATTTATTTATGGTGCCGGGGATTGAACTCAGGACCCTGTGCTTGCCAGTCAGGCTCTTATTCTACTGAGCTACCTCCCCAGCCCTTAAAATTATTCTAATTAAATAAATTCCCATGGGCCCACCCCTAGGGCATGCTGAGAAGGTGATTGAGACTGGACGTGGTGGCGCCAGCCTGCAATCCCAGCACTTTGGAGGCTTTAAACAGGAGGATCACTGTGGATCCGATCTACGCAGTGAGACCCTGTACACCCTGTACACCCTGTCCTAAAGTACGCTAAATAAATAAATAAATAAATAAATAAATAAATAAATAAATTCATGCTGATGATTCAAAGCATCGGGGTTCAAGTCTACAGTGGAGAAGGGTTCGTTTTCTCCCGTATCCACACCAGCATTTGTTGTTGTTTGGTTTCTTATAATGGTCAATCTTTCTGGAGTGAAATAGAATCTCAGAGTCATTTTAATTTGCAGCCAGTGTGGAAATCAGTGTGGAGAGTCCTCAGAAAATTTAGACCCGCAGTTCAATTCAGCCCAGCTCTTCCTCTTCGTAGTATCTTCTCGAAAGAATTAAAAGCACCATCCTACAGCGACATACGCACACCCATGTTTATAGCAACACAGGTTGCAACGGCTTAATTTTGGAAACCATCCAAGTGCCTGTCAAATGAGGAATGGATCAAGAAGATGTGGTTCATTTTATAGAGTGGAGCACTACTCTGCCACAGAGAAACTTGAGACATTTCTGGCTAAGTGGATGTACGTTGAGAACATTCTTTTAAGTAAAATGAGTCAAACACACATGTTTAGATTCCACATCATTTCTCTGGTGTGAGAAACCAGAAGTCTAAGGAGCAAAACTTATAATAGACATTGGGAAATGGGAACAAGATTTTTAAATAAGAAGGGGAGAAAGGGAGGGATGAAAAAAAGGCACTAAAACTAAAGAATAGAAGGAAAAATAGAAACAAAGATTTGTAAATAAGGAGGGAAGAGGGGTTGAAGAGAGGGGAGAGGAATGAGAAAAAAATGAAGTAAGATATATCATGTCCAGGCACACTTTCCCTCCGATGGCTATTAATCATTATGTATACATAAAATGTACCGATGAAATAAAAATAAAGTCGGTGCTAAAACTTATTAAAATGCGCAGATGTGGCACTTCCCTGTCAATATCTTCTAGGTCTACACAGGCAGCCCATTGCGCATTCTTTCTATTGCTTCCTCTGCCGTTTCATTTGCCTCCATGAAGTAATTATACAATTATATATTGCAAGATTTTGGTTGGTCTATCTTATCTCTTCTTCTCCTGCTTCTCTAATTGTGTTTGCTTTTTCTTGTTGTTAAATCTCATAGTCATTTCAGATTATTTGATTATAAAAATGGTCAAGTGTCAAGTGGTAAGGTTGCATTAAACTGGTATTCTCATTCAATATTATATTTTTCAGTTCAGAACAACTGTATTTTTCTTTGATTAGGAGGCATTTTTTTTTCTTTTTCCCTTACATTTGTTTAGTTTTCTTGAATGTGCAATGCCCTGGTTGTAACCATACCTTAAAATATTTGCCAAGATTGGGTTAAACTTGATCAGTAGTTATTGGACTTTGAATTATTGTTTCCGACCTGCGCTGGTTCACCCCTCCTTAGGCAACCTGGTGGTCCCCCGCTCCCGGGACGTCACCATACTGATGCGGAACTTAGTGCGGACACCCGATCAGCATAGCGCACTGCAGCCCAGAACTCCTGGACTCAAGCGATCCTCCCACCTCAGCCTCCCGAGTAGCTGGGACCACAGGCGCGCGCCACCACGCCCGGCTGGACTTAGAATTATTGTCCTTTATGTATTTGCTCTTAAAAGGGATACTTATGAAGAGCTTTATTCATCATATGTTCAGTATCTAAATTTATCTATTTAAATATTTATGTTAATAATAAAGTGAATTAGAAACAAAAGCAAAATGCTATCATAAAGGGCCAGGCTGGGGCAAAATTATGAAGTTGATGAAACTTGTATTTATTTTCCTAATTATAGACAAAGATATATTTTACTTGTCTCTGAAGTCTAGGACTTTTTGGTGAAAAGCTCCTCTCCTTCCTCTGATATGGAGCTCGATGGTCCCCCGACATTCTTTTGTGTCCCTCTTTATGCCTTGGTCACTTTGGATTCTTTTACCAGCTTAATATATGATGAGCAGTACATTATGTTAACATAAAATATCGGATCTCTACTTGGGCTAGTCAAGGAAGGACTGCATTCTAATAGCATATTGTTATGCAGGGGCTCTGGAATTATTTTTGAATGTTTCAGTCATAATACGTAGTCTCCTGCATCTCAAAGAGTATTATAAAATTGCCAAGGGCAATAGGATATTGGGTAATTTATTATATTTCTCTCAAATAAGGAGTTATATTTATTTTAAAAGCATATGTTATCATAGTATTATGTGTTTCCAGGCAATATATCAATGAGTGATTTTAAGGATCACTATGTATATTTTAATCCTTGTGGTTGGAAAAATAATTAAATTACACTCATTTTAAAATTAGTGTGAAAAATTTGTAATTATTATGTATATTAACATCAGGAAATATTTTAAAAATTATGTGTTGCATGTATAAATTTTGTTAGAAAGTGTTATTAGTTTAAAAGTTTATTTTCATGGAATAAAGCTATGTATAAACAAGATTACTTGCATATATTGCAGAGTATACACATAACCAGAGCCAAAATTCCCCTTTTGTTTTTACAGAGTCTATCATTTCTCCTTATAATAAAATTAATGAATTCTTAAGAAATTATAATAATATAATACAACAAGTTTTATGTATGTGGAAATCTCAGTAAATTTATTTACTTCAATGTTAAAGTCTAATACTAGCCATATTTCTCTACAACTTCACTTCCCAGTTATTGGAGTTATGGGAAATGAATTCTGGGGGGAGTAATAAAATATTTCACACTATACAAATCAAGGTTGTACCCATGCCCATAAAACTGTTCTTGGTTATAGAAATGTTGGACCCTAATGAGTAAAAGGAATGCCTGAAAAAGTTTGTCATTGAGCCTTTAGTTTCTCTCTTTAGTTTGACAAACATGTTTTAATGTTAATCACTTATAAATTTGTTTAATAGAAAACTACTGAGCAAGAATAATACTCTTTAAAAGTTATTGCTTCAACAATGTCAGATCTTATCATTGTGCTCCTTGGGATGAAATGTGGGGAGAAGAACATTTTTTGAATTATTTTATTGTGGACCAGCAAGAAATCATCATTGGTGTGAACACTGGTATTTTCCCAGAGTTTAAACCAAGCATAAACCAAGCATCTCTCTACGTTTGTGAGGAGTAACCATTTCCTTTCCCTGAAGAGTGGAGCTCATGAGGGGAATGGAAAGTTGGGAGGTGAGAATGAATGACAAGGGTTATGGCCCCTATATGTCATTGCATCACTGGGGATTCCAGGAGTTCAATGAGAAGGTGGGGACCTTTTCCAGAAGCTCCCGTTTACCTTGTTTGGCTTTCACGGTTGAGCTGTAGCTTGGTGATCAAGCCCTTATTTCTTTTGCTTTTCACCTATGAGTCATGCTTCCTTTGTGGAGCTGGCAGAATGTATATGCAAAGAAGCACAAGAATATGTTAGAATTTAAATCTTGATAAAGTATCATTGAACTATTTTGGAGCTGCTAGTTTATTTTGTCTCTCTGTCCAAATTTCCCCCCACCTTGCTCCACCACACTGGTGAGAAAGGGCAGGATTCTCAGGGAATCAATCTGCTAAAGAATTGGTGGGCATTTCTTCATGAGAATGTGCCACACTAGCAACACAGCGCCATCACGTTGACTTGGAGATTGACTCTGCTAATTTCAGCAAGTGTGTGCGTGTATGCGTGCGTGCGTGCGTGTGTGTGTGTGTGTGTTCTCTTTGACCTGGTGCTTAGGATGCAGGACTACACCACTTTCAATGTCTCCAGACATTTCTTGTTACTGCCTGGATTCCTTGTTATGCCTTCTTGTCCTACATATCAGCCAGAATTTGGTGGCAGGAGAGCTGTACAAAACTGCTAACCAGATGACAGAAAGTCCAGGTCTCATATGTAGCTCTACAGCATTCATATTTCCCTTCCCAACTGCTGAACCTGTTCCTGGTATTCCAGGACACTGTTCCTCACTGAACGTCACTGTGACCCCAAACCACCTTTCCATGCATAACAAAGTTTCAAGATGAAATGAAATGAATTTCATTTTATGGCCAAACTCAGAGACCAAACTCAAAAGAATTTAAAATAATTCTCTTTGAAATCAACAATTTCAGTATGAACTTTTAGTTACATTTTCTTTCCTGAGTCATGACATGATCCTCGTGATCCCAGGCCCAGATGCTTTAGATGTTAATTTCTTATGTAACTTTCCCATTTTTTTTTCCTTACACCATTGATTTATTTACCGGTGTAGCAATGTAATAATATTGTTCTCAAGTAATTTAGTAGATTTAGTAATTTAGTTATGGCTCTGCAACTTACCTTCTGTGTTACATCCTACTTGAGCAAACTGCTCTAGTCCTAGTTTCCTCCTTTCCAATATAAATGCTTTTATGTATGGTCCATAGGATAAACTGGATGAAGGCATGCTCAATCTGTACAGTCCATCATTACTTACCATGCTATTACCAGATACAGTTCTATTTCAACATTAAACTGAGAGAATGGAAAATCTCTCCATGATGTTGAACATTGTAAAATTATACCCATCAGAATCCTGAGTATGCCTGTCTTGTTGGTCACAAAGGTTAAATCAGACATTCTTCATAAAATATGGTAATTTGTTCACCTCGGACAACATAAAACTACATCACAATCTATAAAAATTTCTCACTAAGCTCAGCACGCTTTCAACTTACCAGTAAACAGCGATGGATATATAAATAAGGTTTCATCTCAGTTCTTAGACAAAATTGTGATGGCGTAAGTTAAATAGCACTGTAACTTCAATGCTAGTTAGAAGTACCATGCAAATATCCCTGGACAAATAGTGTCCTTTTTTATATTTTAATAATTTTATTGAGAAAGAAGTAGTAATGAAATAGCTTCAAAACAAGGTAGTAGTAAGTTACAATAATTAATACATTGCATATAGATGTCTTTGTAGTAGTTATTCGTAGTACAAGATGCAGACAAGATATCTTGTCTAAACACTATTAATTCAAAACCTTCTTCTCATTGAACTAAGAGAAGGTAGCTGTATATTTATGCTATTTTGTATATATATATATATATATATATATTTCTACTACAGTATGGTCTATTTATATCTCCTTTATTGTTTACTTTTGTCAGAGATGTGTATTTTATTGCCATTCATATGGTTTAGGTGCATGAATTCGGCAGAGTTATCCAATATGGTCCAATAGTCTATAATAGTAGTGGGCTATCCACCAGACTGGCATTGTCAGAAGTTGTTGACTTGAGTCTTTTACAGCTCAGCATATTAACATGGCTTTATTTTTTATACCTCGATTTTACTCTTTTCTGCTGAATGACTAAGACCCAGATAAAGCAAGACCTGTACGACAAGAAATGTAACTTCTGTACCCGACAAGATCAGTCAAATCCCCTCAGGATTTAGCCTGAAACCCTGTACCGCAGTGTGTAGATCCTTTGTCAGCGTCAGCCATGTAGTTGAGTAACGTCCATTGCTTGGCCAATTTGCTCTCTGTGAAAGCCTGAGAGAATGTTTTCTCTCCATGTGACTCTGCTTAGGCACACTCTATATCATAGATGACTTTCCTCTGTGGCCCCATAATCTCCTTGAACAGAAAATTTGGGACACCACTGAGTTATATGATGTTACAGAATAGGTTTTCCTATGTGCTGAGTCTTCACTGACCTTGAAAGGCTAGGGCCAAAATGTTGGCAGTCGTTGCAGCCCTTCTTTTTCTCTAATTTTTGGTCTGCAAATTTAAGTTGTTAATTCTCCAAAAGAGAAGCTTAATGATATTATTACCCTATAACATAGGCATTTGAGCTTAATCTCACTATCTGTCTGAACATCAAATATCTTATATATAACATGGAGCACGTATTTTCCATGAAGTATTGATATGATAAACTTTAAATCCCTACAGAATGGGAAGAAAAAAGAAAAAATTAAAAAGCAATATTTAAAAATAGGAATAAGCAATTACACATTTTTACACAAAAATTTAGACATCTAAACACATACAGCATTGTAGCAGGACAATCCTATGACATTTTTCTTTTTGTCTCCTCTTTTCATTTATTACCCCCCCTTTCTAAAAAACACCATTTACTTGAGAGACAGTATGGCAGTAATTGCTATGATATGACAAGCAGTATGTATTTAGGAGACCTGAATGACAGGCATTCTAAGCATGACCCTAGTATTGCACATTGCTCTTTTCAATGCAGTTGCTTAATTCACTGGTATCAGCATATAGTCAGGATGAGAATCCTACCAATTAACCGCTAGTGTCAAAAACCTGCTGAAAATTCTTAGGATCATTGCCTTAATCATCTTGTGCATATAAATGTCTGGCTTTGCCCCACCATGTTTTCTAGATTTTCTCCTTGCCCTCTCTTCATTGTTTAATCCTTAAGAACTTGATTTTTTAAAAATTGTGTTATAACTTTCTATTTTTATTTCTTCTTTTGAATTCTTACACTAGGGAGACACTACGATATATACACATAGGGTTCTAGTTTGTTTTACTTATGAGTACATCTTTAAGTGGCATCCACTTGAATATAATGGATTCAAGTTTATCATTCTTTATAGCTGAGCAATACTCCATTGTATAAAAATACCATATGTTTTTCATCTATTCCTCTTGGTTGTTTCCAAGATTTAGCTATCACAAATTGTGCTGCTATAAACATAGGCACA
>NDGN011468163.1:0-11866 GCA_002564285.1 Tympanoctomys barrerae
AAAAACGAAGTATAAGAAGTAAAGCCATGCTGTTATGTTGAGCTGTAGGGGACTCAGGTAAACTATTTCACTATTTTGAATTTATCTTTTAATGTGTTATGCCCCTCTGTGTGTTTAATTGATAGTGAACTAATTTTTTCTATAGATTCATTTGTTCACTTATATGTTTTCATTTCTTTCTTTTCCTTTTTTTTTTTTTTTTTTTTTTTTTGTATTTTAGTAGAGTCTAAAGGGTGGTCAGGGTCTCACTACTAGATCGGATTTGTAGTAATTCTCCTGTTTTCAGACTCCCAAGTGCTGGAGTTGCAGGCTTGCACCCCCGTACCCAGTCTCAGTCACCATCTCAGTGCTCCCTGGGGGCTGGGCCGGCATGGCATACCAGGAATAGAACTCCCTGTCCCTGTGACTGCCTAAGCAGGTACTTTGGTCCACTGAGCTATCTGACTGGCCCTATATTTTAAGTTTTGATGAAGGTATTTAAAAAAAAAATAGTTTCCTACTTCACAAACATTTATATCATGATTGGATTTTTCTTGTTGCCTACCCCATGTCACTGAGTCCCACGGTTTCCTCTGCTGATGTTCAACAGCTGGGTTCCTGGGTAGCCTGGTGCATCTGTCCCTCCTTCCTCTTCCTCCATGCCCTGCTCCTCTTTCTCCTGTGTCTTCTACCTGAAAGTTTGCTCCATATTGTACAGACTCCACTGCATCTTACTTGTTTCACCTAAAATACACATCTTAGAAATGTGTCCATAACTGTATATGGGGGCCATTTCACACGTTGGCGTAACATACCATGAATTTCTCCACAAATGACTGTTAGGAGCTCTGCACATTCTAGTATTTAATTCACTTTTAACATTTACTCATGTGATTCTTTACATTTGTATCATTGGTCTGTGGCCACATTCATGCATTGGACACCCGGTTTACTTGTTTTAATTTCTTATTGAGTAGTGGAATTATTTAATCACAGCTTCACTCATGATTGCTGCCTTCACTGGATTGCGTATGCTCTCATGCCGAGGGGCTTTAGGGTTCATTTGTAGCTACTCTGGTTTTGTCTGGCTGCATTGAGCTCAGGTAATACTTTCAGTAGTATTTTTCTGTTTTGCAGTTTAAAATTGTTTCTTTGTGACCTAAAATAGTTCTCTTGCTTTTATGATTCTTAGTTAAATACTAGAAAGTAGAGATAGCCCCTATTTTTAGACTGCAGAACTTAATGTGTCCTTTGGAGCTACTAAATGTATTGGGTTTAGTATATATGCACAGATAATAAATATAGGTATATATAAAAAAATTTAATGTGACTATTTTTATTATATCACTTACACTCTTTGGCCCAGAAATACTCACATGTATTTTAGCAAGCAGATAATGATGAGGTCTTTGTGGATGGTACCTGTTAGCACAGTGAGGTCTCCTTATTTGTCTTAGTTAATTCCTTGTGTGCTGAAATAACCTTTGTCTCAGACGAAGATTGGGAACCCTGATTTTTGTTTATACTTGCTTTTTACTATTTGCTCGTATTTTTTATTTCAACCATCTTGCATCTCTTTGCTTTACCTCTGTCTTTCGTGTAGCACACATGGGGTTTTCTTCATAATACCATGTACAAACATTTTCTTTTAAGAGGTGATATCAGATCATTTGAATGTAATGGTATGATAGAAGGGTTTGGTTTGTTACTCTATATTAGACTTTCATTTTGACTCCTTTTCAGTATTTTTATATACAGCTTTGCTTTTGTGCTTTATAGGTATATGATTCTGCTGATAAGTTTGAAGGTTGTTCTTGTGTATTTACTTATTATGCCAACTATTTGTGATCTCCTTTACCCTCCAGTTTTTGACGTTGTCCACTAACTCCCAACTGTGAGTAAAGATAAAATGTTTTACTGTTTTTTCTACCCATTCATTCTTCCTCTCTCACTGCCCAGCTTTTCAGGAGCACTTTATCTTTCTGTTACTACCTTTCTAACATTGAATGAACTTCTGCTTCTCTCATTCCTATGTGGCAGTTTAGCTGATTTTCTTTGCCCCCCCCTTTATAAAAAATGATGAAATCACTGTATAAAAATGTTTCCTCTTTAATTTTGCCTTTTCTAAACTTTTTGTAGTTGGAACATTTCTTCTTTTTACAAAATTTATTTTATTTATTTATTTGTTTTGTGTGTAGAATCTTACTACTTAGCTTGGACTCCTAGTGATTCTTGCTGTTTTCAGCCTCCCTAGCACTGGGATTACAGGCCTACACCACCTGGCTCAGATCCCAACACTGGTTCAGCGCACCCAGGGACAGGGCCCATATGGCATGTGGTACCAGGGAACCCCGGCCCCTGAGCTTGCCTAAGCAGGCGCTTAGTTTGCTGAGCTATGTCGCCAGCCCTTATTTGCAACATTTCTAATTTCATGTGTTTATAGCATTATATTTTCTGCTGGAGCACAATCCCCACTCTTGTTTTAATCTTAATTTCATGGAATTGTATGAAAGATATTCAATGTTCACAATTATTCTTTTGCCATAGTTTTTATCACTTGTATTTTTGCTAATGTGCATTTATATTCTAGTCTGTTTTTCATGAACTATTCATATAAAATGTTGCCTGAATTTTTCCAGTATTTACAGTTACTGGTTTCTTTTAGATTTGGATGGAGTTTTGCTAGTGTTATGTGCTAAGATGGCATTGTTTATCCTTTTAGCAGTTTTGTAGGTTGTGTGGTCCTTTGGGGAAGTATAAGTTAACTTAATATTTTTCATTTAAAGTATTATAAGTTACATATATCTTACTGAAAGACCCAAAGAATATTTTTGTCTTTGTACTTTGATACTTAGAATTGAGCATATGGCATCATTTATTTTTTTTTTTCTTTTTCTCTGGGCAAAGTACACTTTTCCAAAAGGGAGAATAAAATATTTTGCTATGTTTGGAGATTTTACTCTACATGTTTTATTGTTTATTCTATTTTACTAATTTGATTTTTATATTCCAGGTTTCCAATTATGCATAAGTGGGGTTTTCTCTGCCTACCTTTAACTAATTTTACCTACTGTTTTCCTATTTTTCTTCTTTCCCTTCTCTTCGCTCCTTTCAACCTCTCCTCTCCCCATTCACCTGCTGTATCTTTTCTTTCCATTTGATTTTACTCACTTTTTTCATTTCTGTTTTTTGTGTCTCTGGCTGTGCTTTCAATAGTGTCCACCTTCCATTGTGTGCCTTCAAATTCATCCGTATTTCTTTTTTCATTTTTTTATGTATTTGGTACAGGGTCTCGGTACGCAGTTCAGACTTGGAGTGATCCTCCTGTTTTCATCATCCCCAGTGCTGGGATTACAGGCATGTGTCACCATGCCTGGACTCAGTCGCCAGCTCAGCATGTCTCAGAGGCGGGGCCATCGCAGCATGCAGGCCTGGGGCTCGAACCCTGGTGCCTGCGCTTGCCAAAGCAGGTGCTTAGTCTACTGAGCTATCTCTCAGGCCCTCATCTTTATTTCTTGGCTTTAATTTTCTCTTGCATTTTCTGTATATCTCTGAAACTGCCTGTTTTATCTCCACCCTTTCCTATCCATCTGTATCCTAGTGTCCTGTATGACAGGCTGCATTTTGCTTTCATAGAGACAACTGTAATACATTACTTAATGCCTGGCTAAATATATTGTTATGTTTCATCTGGCCCTTTGAAACTTCAAAACGATTTTTAAGGAGCATTTTCATCTATTATTATACTTGTGGCTCTTTTTCCTAATTTCTTTATTGTAGTGTCTCTATATAGTGTCCTTATCTATTCCTTTTTGATAGCTCACTTGAAGTAGAAATTTTCTTTTTTTGTATTTGCTGTTTGCAGGAATGCTCTGTGCGGGAGAAGAACCATGGCCATGCATTAATTAAGTCAGAACTTTCTTTTTGACTCAGGGGATGTATGCGACTTTGTTCAACTTTTAAATATCTCCCAAGCTAGCAGAGAATACTAACTGTGAGTGGGCACAAATGTTGTGCTCCCTACTGCCTAAACAGTGTGTGTGTGTGTGTGTGTGTGTGTGTGTGTGTGTGTGCGTGTTCCATCTTATTTTTTGTTGCATGGATTCTTTTACTTTTCAGAACCAAATCACGTGCAGAAATCTCATGTTTTCAGTTGGTGTCTATCTTTCCTGAAGCAGTGGACCAACTATTTAGGTCTTTATCTTGTGTCTACGGAAGCGCAACATACCACACCCAACCCAGAAGTATTCCAGGCCAAATCTTTAACTTAAATAATTATATAAGGTGCTTCAGCAATGGTTTTCGGTTTTGATCAGAAATAACCCTATCTTATATTTGTTTAACAAATAGTTACTCTGGCCATTTTTCTCTCAGCCAAGTTTTAATTATCAATATGTCGTTTGTGATTATTTTCACTGATGATTAAACAAATGAAACCAAATTTCCTTTCCTTTCACTCTCCGCAAAAGTGAAATAAGAAGTCAGACCATAAGTTGTGGAAGGTTGAATGTCTAATCATGAAGTGTAGTTGTAACAAAACAATGAGAAATGGAGTGGCTGAGGCCTCACAGTGTTGAATAACGCCGCCTGGTTCCTGACCATGCATCTAAGCAAGTTTCTGACTGTATAACCTGGTCACGTGATCAGACTGGTACAACAATGTATGAAATTAAACCCAAACCCTTCAGTATGCTTCACTTTACTTAGGAAACTGCCCAATTTGAAGGCTTTAAATAGAAAATTGCTTTACATTTTATAAATTGGTACTGAGGAAGAAAATACCTGAAAGGAATTCTTAGAAATAATATCATTGTTACAGTAATAGTTTCAGAATGGAAAATTTGTCAGACTCACCCCCCATCTACCCTAATATGTAGAACCTTTAGGTGGATTTTCATTTCCCTCGGGTGAAAACCAAGGCTTTTTGTGTAACCATCCTGCTTTCTGTAGCTTGTTTCTTCCCCACGTCCCTGGCTCCACTGCATTTCATGCCATTACATTGCTTTTACTGGAGCAGAATATCCTCCTTATTCCCTTCATAGTCGTCATCTTTTCAGCCTCAGGGCCTTTACATGTGCTTTTCCTCCTGTGTTCAGAAATCTGCCCAGCCTCTTTCCTTATTTAAATAACATCACCCTTGATTTTTCAGCTCAAGTGTTGTCTCTTCAGGGATTCCTCTGTGACTCTCCTGTCTGTGGATCTTCCCTTCTAGTGGATCTTCCTTCTACTGTTTGCAATGTTTATGTCTCTTCCACCAGCTGTAAGCTCCAGAATCCTGCCTGTCTTTGCACCATTTCGTTCTCACCCTCCTTATCTTCTCATACATGCTTGAAAAATATTTGTTGAGTGAATGGTGAAAGAAAACATTAATAATGACAGTAATCATTTCTCTTTGAGTGTTGAATTATGTGAGACATCAGTCCTATTTTATCCTAGCAGTAAATGTTCATTTCAGAAAATAAGGAAGAAATCAGGGGAAAGGAGAAAGAAAAGAAGGAAAGGGAGGGGAAAAAAGAAAAAGAAAAGGGTGAAGACAAGACAGAAAGAGAAGAGAAAGGGAAGAAAGGAAGGAAGGAAGGAAGAAAGGATAGACAGAAGGAAGAAAGGGAGAGAAAAGTAAAATAAATAAGTCTAAGTGTCCTTGAGGAAGAATTTTTGATCCTGTAAAGTTTTGCATATTTACTTCTTATGTTGGCTGAATATGAAAAGTACCTAGGAGTCCAGAATTTGCATCAAAACTATCTAAACTCTTAAGCTTATAAAAATGAGCAAGGAATTTAATGATGGGTTTTTAGAAGATATATTAGGCATTTTCTGCTTGTAATTGGATTAATATGGCAAGAAGCAGATCAAATTTTCCCACACATTTCTTATTTCTACCCTCGATCCTATACTAAATCAGAAAGCCTAAGGTAGCAAAAGGGAAATAGATTTTTTAATATACTGTAATCCAGGCCTTTGTCTTCCGGAGCCAAGCAAAAAATTGCTTAAGGTTTAGATGTTTAATTTGGCACATTTATTCCATGTCGCGGAGTCAGAGATGGAGGGGTTGTAGAACAACCGCGCTGGGGTTCCCACTTCACAGTGGCACCCACAGAGTGCATAGGGCAGAACAAGGGTGAAAATTCAGGTCCATTCTTTTCCTTATTCATACTTCTCCTGAGCCTACCTACTTGGGAGTGAAGCAAGAGCAGAGTGGGCTGTTGCAGTTTATTTCTGCTGCACAACAAGCTTTTGTATTGACTTGACTCAAGAGAAAAGGATAGAAAACTACATCCTGAAAAAGTATATAGATTGTATGTTGATGATAAGATAGTGGAGGAAGAGCATGCCAGGTTTCAAGTCCATTTTCCTTAAGTATGAGTCTTCATACAATCTTGAAGGTGTCACTGTCAATCCCTGTGGTACCCACAGAGCTCTGAGCACACCCAGACCTTTGGCCTAGACAGATCTGTACTGGCTTCTGGGCCCCTTCGCTTATTAACTGACACCTGGACCAGTTGATCACACTCATACGTTGGTTTCTTTATTGGAAAAAATGAGAATTGTAGTGCCTGCCTCTTAGGCAACTTCAATATTTTTCATAAAGTAATATGCAGATGAATATTCATGTAATAAATAAAATACTTCCCTGATTGCTATGAAGCACAGATGATACGCCAGTGCCTGGCGTATGCACTGGAGCTTGTCACTCTTCAGTCTTCAGTTCCCTTCTTCCCTGCTCTAAAGTTGATGGAGCCTTTTAGCTCTGCTGGGGTTAAGTTTTGCTTTGCAACCTAGAGAGGCTAGCGGCTGGAGGTCTCGGGAAAAGCAACGCTGTGAATATTTCATGCCAGCTACCTGACATGGAGCATGTACCGAAATTGTTTTTGAACTAAGTACTTAAGTGGTTTAGAAAATGACCCCTATGGTGGTAGTTGTTGTAAGTGACAAGAAAACGTGCATGCTCTCATGATTAGAAAGTGCTGCTTACTGGCACCCAGAACTTTTATTAATGTATTGATGGGGAGTATTTGCATAGTTGGTTTAAAATTCTGTCAGTTTAACACACTTCACAATCAACCAGAAAATAACAGATTTAGAATCAAATGAGCAAGAAAAATTCAGTCTGCCTCATGAAGCAGATTAAATTTTTCACAAAGAGGGGATTGTTCCACAACACTTAAATAACAGATCACTTTAGGCTGAAATATTGTTCCAAATCTGCAGCTTCTGACTTTTTTTTTCCCCCTACCATTCTGGGGAAAGGCGGTTGAGTTTAGTAGGAGAATTAGCACAGTCTTCCTCTACTTCTTTTCTGTGAAGGAGCCAAATTAGCATCCAGGTGCCAGAGAGCTGCTGAAAGAACGCTGACCTCAAATTCTGGGTGCCAGCAAGCAGTTCAGAATCTGGACTGTTGTCCCTGAATTCAATGGCATTGTATATAATTACATTTCTCCTTGATTTCTGGTTTCCTTCTTCTTTTTATTTACTTATTTTTATACTGAAGCCTATTAAACCAAGAGCCTTCACACTGAGACTACCTTGACCATTGATTTATTTGTTAATTATTATTTTTTGTTTGGTTGGTTTTTTGTTTTGTGTTTGGTGGTACCAGGGATTGAACTCAAGACCTTGTGCTTGCCAGGCAAGCACTTATTCCACTGAGCTATCTCCCCTGCTCTATTTGTTATTTTTTTAAGAGAGAGGATCTTGCTAAATCACCAAGTTGCCCAAAGTGTGTTAGAACTTACAATCCTCTTGCTTCAGCTTCCCAGAATTTTGGATACAGTTGTGTGTGCCACCATGCTGAGCTTCAGTTTCTTAATATGTTTATAGGACTGAATAAAACTCTTAGTAGAGGGCCAGAGATATAGCTCAGTGGCATAAGCACCTGCCTGGCAAGTGTGAGGTCCTGTGTTCGATCCTCAGTACCAATCAAACAAAACAATTAAAAAAAAAAGAAACACTTTTATTAGAACTATATTTTCCCAAGAGCCATGAGGACCAACTCCTTGAATCACATTATCTTGTAATACAGTCTGCCCTGTGTTTGCACATGACTTGTTTTTCTTTCATGTGATATGCCTTAACATCTTTAAAGACTGCACACTGAAGCACCTTTGGGTCTTTTCTATCTACAGACAAAATATCCTTAATTTCCTACATAATGAGACAGCTTCAAGTTACTTTACTGTACCAGTGTGTGCACTGCATGGGCTTTTGCTCATGGTTCAGTCCTAGTCCAGATTCCTTGATTTCTACATGGTACTGTCTGAAGGACACCATGGTAGAAGGCAGAGACCAAAGTTTATTAGCTGCAGATTCATACGTGTATTCCTTATCTTGTCCATAAGAAATCTTAGAACAATAATCTGCCAATCTTTGATAAGAACCTGACAAGCTTGTATCAGAGAAGAAAATAAACTTACTTTAGTATAACTTCCTTTGTAAGAACCCAGGGTATCTTCTAATCAGTTCTTTCTTTGCTAATTACTCATAACCAATTTAATCATCTTATAATTTTCACCAGAAATTGATGCTGGACTAATTGATTTGTAGATTCACAAATCTAATGATTCTCCTTTTCTGGGTGTGTTTTACCTCGTTTATTCAATGAGTTCCATTTTCTGGACATTTTTGTATTTATTTATATAAAGCACCCAAATATCTTAGTGGCTCACCATTTTCCCTAAGACTTACATTTTCACCCCAAAGATCTTAGGTGCTTGTTGCTTCTAATTGTTCTGCTTTCAATTTCTTTAACCCAAATAATGAAAAACTAGGGCCTTGAGAAGGGCCTGTGGGGAAGGCAGCCCCTGTCCAGGACCCTCGTCTTTCTTAAGCTTCCTGTGTCTTTCCCTGAGCATCTTCACACTTTTGAGTCTGCAGCTACTGTGATCCCTCCCCCATCAAGCTGAAGATTTTCCTCTTCGGTAGTGAAAATGGAATCACAATAGGAATCGCTGCCGCAGATTCTGCACCTCTGCTTGCCTGTTTTCTGTCTTGTACTTTTTTCTCTCTTTCTCTGCCAAACCATTCAATATCTTTTTGATACTGTCTCCGAGAGTAGTGGCAACAGGCCTTGAGTGCGGTGGGGGATACTGATGTGGAACACTGCACTTTCGCACAGAGTGGAGTGTGGTGGGGAATTCGCCCATGAACTTGGGAGCCAGCTGCCCAGCTTCAAATCATCACTCTATCCTCAAGGGTTTCAGCTGCCTTGTGCCTCAGTTTCCTCATCTGTAACTGGGGAGGGTAGTTAGTAGCCCTCATGGTGCTATTAAGAGGATTCAAAAAGCATTTTTTAAAGTAGGAAGTATTCAGGATATCAAGTATGTAGGATGGCACCTGTACATGCAAGATCTCAATCAATGTTTGCATGACCTTGTTATTCTTAAAGTGTAAGTATTATAAGAAAAAATTCTCTGATCCCCACCTCCCTGCCCCCATTATGCACATCCATGTTTGGGGTCCTCCCTTTTGCGACTCACTTCATATGTATATTTAGGGTGGTGTTAAAATAACACGTTGTAACAGTCTCGCACTCCCCAAGGTAGTTGCTGGTAATACATGGAAACATTTCTTATTGTTTGCTTGCAAGAGCTATTTCTCCCAGGTCACTTTTTTTTCTCTACTATTTTCATTCACTGTCTGTTTGGCAGTTCCCACCCACTTTCTTGACATTCTTTAAAATTTAGCAAGTCAAAGGCTGATCGTTAGCATGGCAGAAGAACCCTCTGTAATGTCATCTTCCTTCCTGCCTGCCTTCTTCCTTCCTCCTTCCCTCCCTCCCTCTCTGCCTTCCCTTTGTCCTTCCTCCATTTCTCCTTTATACTGACACTCATCTGACCACAAAATATAACTCCCACTAACGAGTGAAGCGTACAGTCTTTATTTATTATCTTATTTAGTACCAGATTAATGTCACTAATATTACTAATTTGCTATTGGTTCCCACTCTACTAGGGACATTATGAAAAAAACAAAAACAAAAACACATGCACTGCATTGGTTTATAGTCTTGAAAGTTCTAAAAATTTCTGAATTCTAAAATATAACGGGCTCCAAGAGTTTCAGGTAAGAGATTTACAGACTTTTCATCCTGATGTTTTAGTATCAAACTCTACATCTGCTATATAATGGTAGTAGATTGAACAATTTAGTTGACCTCTCTGCCTCAGATCTCTCATCTGTAGAATGGAAGATACATTAGAACTGACCCTTAGAGTTAGTGACTTCCCTCACCCTTTGGGATTTGATCACCCTCAATCTCCGATCAATATTTTAGCATTCTGGTGTTTNTTGTATTTTGCTTCTCTGACCTGCCTTCCGCAGGAGTCTTATTTCTTATTTAGTCGGGGCTACCCTAGGGGCTGGCAGGACTTCATATGTGGAAATTGCTTAAAGTGACACAGATATAGAAGCCACTAATTTCTATATTAATACTGCTTTTGAATTACTTTGTTGTCTTTTTTTGTGGGTAAGGTATGTAGTTTCTAACATCTTGCTATTTAACCCTCAGAACATGGCAGAGACTGTGCTCCTCAGGTAACTACATGAATAAATGACCTTAAGTGGTAGTTGATCCCTTTCCTGGTTTTGCACAGAGCACAGATTAAAAAGCCTTTTTAAAAAAATTTTTTTTAACCTTTTCATTTAGCTCAACTCATTCTGATTATTTCAGCCTTGAAGGCCTTCACCATCTGGTTCTTTTCTATCCTTGGAGATGTGCCTCTCTTTCTACCTTTTATGTCTGCCTTTATTCCATCAAGCTCATTTCAACCACATCTTATCAAACAGTGCTGTTTTCTGAAGGTTTGCTTTGACTTCTTTTCATCATTTGTATTTTTTTTTCAGAATTGAGGTTCTGATAAGTGTTTATCCCCCTTGGAGACCTCTTCCATCTCAAGTACCTCTTGAATGCATAGGTTCTCACACATATTTCCATGGATCTTGGTAAAATCTGTATATGGGAATACACATTTTCCTCTTGTGGTCACTACAATCTATGGCCATGATAGAAACTACCCTTGGCCTTAATAGAAACTAGACTACTTCCCATATCTCAATTTCAACCTTTATTTTCAAATTTCCTTCTCTTATCTTTCCATCTTGATTTCTTGAACAGTCTTCAACTTCATTAAGACCTGCAATCCATAGGTCCTAGCCATTCTCATTCCTAAGAAGAGCAGATTCCTTTCCAAGGTAGAATTCTGTAGTCTATCAGTTCACCTGTTTCTGCTCATCTTCCCAATGTATTATATCTAATTTACCCTATTTTTTTTTCAAACATCATTCTGCTTCCTTCTTACATTGAGCACTTAACATGCATCTAAAATTTAGTTTCAATTTAAAGTCAAGATTGGGCCAGCCAAAAAGCTCAGTGGATTAAAAAGCCTGCAAGCAAGCACAGGGGCCAAGGGTCAATCCCTGGGCATGCTGTGCTGGCCCTGCCCCTGGGGTGTGCTGAGACAGCAATTGAGACTGGGCATGGTGGTGTACGCCTGTAATCCCAGCTCTTGGGAGGCTGTAAACAGATGGAGCACTACGAGTCCGATCTAGTAGTGAGACCATGAACACCCTGTAGACCCTTCCCTAAAATACAAAAAATAAAAAAAATAAAGTCAAGATCGTAAATCTCAACCTTCTGGACAACCCTACCATATTGACCAAGCAGATGTATCATTTCCAGCCTACGTGTGACAAAGTCTTTCTCTTTGACCAACTCCAGACAAGCTCCTCTGAGCATTTTTTTTACCATGTCCAACTATAAACTCTATTCTTAATTTATTTAGTTTGATCTTAGCAATAGTGGTGATGAACCTATTTAGTGACTTCCCTCACCCTTTGGGATTTGATCACCCTCAATCTCTGATCAATATTTTAGCTTTTTTTTTTTTTTTTT
>NDGN011468172.1:0-10231 GCA_002564285.1 Tympanoctomys barrerae
TGACTGAACCGGGCCTGCAGCTCTTCAGGAAGTTACGGAGAGTGTCTGAAATCCAGTCAGAATGGTCAGGCTGAGAATACACAGTCAAGAATATGTTCACTTTGTTTCCTAGCTCACACCTCCATGTGCAAGGAGTTTGTCAGGCAAGCTTTGATCTTTTGTCAGGAGATGAGCTGTTCCGAATTCCAGAGGTCCTGAGCAGTTCAGCACAGTGTGTTAGCACTCGAAGTTGTGGAAGTTTCAATGTAAAAACACAAGTCATTTGCAAGTTATGTTTTCCTTAAGCCATGAATACAAAATAGCGTATATTCATGACAGAGGTCGCAGCAGTTTTGGTACTAAGTCAGTCTGCATGTCAAGGATAGAGCACAGTTTTACACCTCAGTACAGTCGACTGTGTGTGTTGTGGAGTGTTGGTCAGTGGGAATTGAGCCCCGGGATTCTGCACTGATTTACACCCCAATATCTTTTTATTTTTTATTTTGAGTCAGGGTCTTTCTAAGCTACTAAGTTTACCAGGTTGGGCAGTTTATAGTCCTTCTGCCTCAACCTCCAAAAGTGCTGGGATTATAGGCATGCGTCACTATACTCAATGGGCTATAGCATATTATATGCGAAGTTAAGGACCGCTTGAACACTTCTTTTTGTCTCAGGAGTGCATGTGTACGGGCCTGTTAGTCAGCTTTTCATTGTTGTAATGAAATACTTTAGATAATCAACTTGAAGAGAAGGGCTATATTGGCTATTTTGATAATTTTGGAAGTTTCTTTTTTCTTTTACTTTTTCTTTCTTTTTGTATTTAGGACAGGGTGTACAGGTTCTCACTACATAGATCAAACTCACAGTGATCTTTCTGTTTACAGCCTCTCAAGTGCTGGGATTACAAGTGCGCACCACCACCACAGCCAGTCTCAATCCCCCTCTCAGCATGCCCCAAGGGATTGAACTCAGGACTTTGTGCTTGCCAGGCAAGTGCTTGTTCAACTGAGCTATCTCCCTGGCCCTTTGAGAGTATACCTAAGACCTTCTACTAATCCTCACCCCTCAAAGGTTTGTACAGTCCCAGCCAGACACAGTAGCCTATGCTTGTAATCCCAACATTCTGGAAGACTGAGGCAAGAGGATGCGCAACCTAGCAACTTAATGAGGCCTTTACTAAAATAAAATAAAATAAAATAAAATAAAATAAAATTGTGTGTGTGTGTGTGTGTGTGTGTGTGTGTGTGTGTGTGTAGCTTGGTGTGAAGGTCCTGGCTTTAATTTCCAATGCTGGGGGAAATAAAGGATTTCTACTCTACTTTCTCTCTCTTAATAGGGCCAAGTTTGGAACAAAACTGTAACACAGTGTATATTTAAAGATCCAAACTATAGCACGGGGAAAAGTGACGTTAAGGACAGTAGGCTTAGCTTCAGAGAATCTTTGCGTAGGGACACCACCCTCCCTGGAATACAGAGTTTAGAATTCTCCTCGATAGAAGTTACATCCAGGAATTGCTGACTCTAGCTTAGGCCAGCTAGGGATTTTGCCTTTTAGGGTGCATTTATTTGTTCACACAAGTACTATGTGGACACATTCTTCGGGAACTATTCCACAGGATTGTATTCAGGACTGAAGTCTTGGTCTCCCTTCATTCCTGCCTCTAAGCCACTCTAGCTTACCCCATCCTAAAAGTGGCCATTATTAATAGAGGGGTATTTTTCTAATCATTTTCCTGTATTTACATCAACGTGTACATTCATATACAGTAGCACCTCGGTTTATGAATTTAATTCCTTCCACAATTGTGGAGAAGATGTCCAGGGTCAGTGTTTTTCATTCAATGCAGAGGTCTGGAACTGAAGCAAAAGTTTGCTGCTGCTTCTGTTTGCCAACTGAATTATTCTAGAACAGAAGGGTTCAAAGCAGATGTCTTACTGTTTATCACAGTTATGTTATGTCTGTGTATAGAAACATACAAATACATAGTTCAGAAAATCATAGTGTATGCTTCTTTTGCTGTATACCCTTTCATTTAAAATGTAAATTACACTTAATTATACTTGTACATGAGGCTGGAGACTGTATCCCTGTCTGTAATCCCAAATTTAGGTTTCTCCGAAGGGTTAGCTCCCACGTGACACTGGACTTGCTACCCCAGTGGCTGACCTCTTTAGCTGCATGGAGAAGAAGGATATTCTGCTCAGCACAACTCAGGAAGCCCATTTGTGCCTTGTTTTGAATTAACAGAGTGAGAAAATAGAAACACTAACGAAGATTTTAATTAAGAATTAGCACTCTGTACAGATAGGCTGCTCAGACAGGAAGGGAATACTTCTCATAGCCCCAGAGATGGAAATGGGGTAATTACTAAGACAAATGGATCCATTTGACCCATTATTTCTTCTTTCTACCCTATTCTAGAGGCTTCCCTAGCCCTTCCTTTATGACTGATTGACAATGGAGCAGAAGGTAACTGCTTTTCTGTTCAACAGTTGAGCTTGATTACCTCCAATTTCCCACCCCTGGAGGTTCGCATCCCCCTTGATTAGGAGAAATGGCCCCCTGCCCATCCTGTCTAGACGCCCATGCTGACGGCGAATGGAGGAGAAATCTCATTTTGGAGACATGCATTTCCCGTGAACTCTATTAAGCAACAAAGAAGCCGGCCTTTCTTGAGGTCATATTTCCAGGATATAATCACCAACTTCTTGGGTGCAGCCTAAGACCCCTGCCGGAGTCCATTCTGCCCGTGTTCATTGGTGAGGTTATTTCCCAGTCACAGCTTTCTCCGGGGGGTTGGAGGTGGTTTGCGCACATTTTAATGAGCCTGTCACCCGGCCCCCATTTTCCTCCTTAGTCTTTATTGCTCTCTGATTCCTTTCTATCATGTTGTGAGCCACATGTATTTGGAAAGCAGAGGGGACATGGAGATTTTAAATGTCACCCAGCTTAGATGAAAACTCACTGTCTTCTGTTTTTCAGATATAACCTTTTAGAAGATTAAAAATCTTCTATATTTGCCTTGCAAATGAAAATATATAGCTGGGCAGGAAATTTGCTATGTTCTTAAATAAGGACTATTTTTATTTTTCATGAAGATGTGACACAGAGCTCAGTGGAGTTATAATAAAAGGTTGTCATAACAAACATTCTGTGTAATCAAAGATTTTAGGGTTCTCTCCAGTGACTCAGCAGATAATGATTTTATAATTTTGGTTCTACTAGACCTTTTATTAGATGGTCCATGGATAGACACAGTTTTGATGCTAATATTTTTATTTTTTATGTGTCAATTTAACAGCCAATGCTGAATTTTGCATTCAAAAATGTGATGTTTAATGTTTTATGAACAGTAAAAGAATACACAAAGGGATAGCCAGACTATCTGATTTTATTTCTGTTGCTTACATCATTTTGTTTTCCTTAAATTTATGCTTAGTTTTCACCATTTTTTTTTTCACACATTGGAGTTTGACTTATAACTATATTTACCAGGGGGTTTAGTATCAAAGGACAAAAGAATAGGCTTTGATTCTATAAATAAATTTACCATAGGACTTATTATGTAAGCTCTGTACATTAGGGTATATTTTAATGAATTTCATCTATCCATTGAAAATTTTTTATTCTGATTTTTTTTTCAGGTGGCTTTTGTTAGCAAATAATGCCTGTGACTAATGCTCCCTGTAGCTTCACTTAAATTAATCTGGTTCTTTATCCTCTGTAAATATATGTATGATCTGCTTCAATCAGATTTTCTGAAAACAAAGGAAAATGTTCCCCATATTCTCCCGGGAGGTTTACAAATGATATGCATTGAACTAATCCAATTGGACTAATATGATTATTTTTTGTGTGTATGCAAAAAGGCGTAGATTCCTCCATAATACACAAGAACAGAGAGGTGACTGTTCTCCTGCCAGCTTCTTTGTATGTGGATCTCAGGAAGAAGGTGTCTCTGGGCGAAGAACCCGGATGGCTATGAAGACTTGTGCATGGGCCGTCCTGTTTTTCTGGAAACAAAGATGCAGCCTCCAGCACAAAGGAGGTGCCACGGTGGATGGCCTCCAAGCGCACCTCCATTCCCCGTAGTGACAGGGATTAAGGCACAGACCGAGACCCTGACCTGGCCCCGGTGCGACAGTGCAGTCCTGGGTATCCCGACCAGCTGGTGGAGGAAGGGCGGGCCCTGTTTATCTAGGCCTGGGCTTGAGTCTTCCAGGTCGTCCAACACTTCCCGCTGCGCTTCCTTTGCTCTCTCCCTTTGCACAATGATGTTCCAGAAGTACTCCGCTGGATCTCCTTTCTACCTGCGCTACACGCTCCTTCGTAATTTCACCAAATTCATGGTTTTCACCATCTAATCATTTTAAACAAGTATTGCTACTTTCCAGTCTCTCCCCTAAGGTCCACAGGCAGTTTCAGTACATTATTGGACATTTTTAACTTGGATGTATCTTAGGCTCTTCAAACCCATTAAGTCCAAGATGGAACTAATTGTCTTTATTCTCCAATGCGCCTTGTTCTGTGTTTTCAGAGGGAAGCACAAGGATGCGCAAGCACCAAAAGTGAAGTCAGAATGGGTTCTTCCCTGGGGTTGCTTCCCACGACACTAAATACTATAATTTTTTTTTTTCTTCCGGTACTGGGGATTGAACTCAGGACCTTGCGCTAGCCAGGCAAGTGCTTATTCTACTGAGTCGTCTCCCCAGTCCCTAAACCCTATACATTTCGTTTTCTTGATGTAGTCCAGGGGCTTCTTTTTTCTAGATTACTTCCACTGTGTCAGTGTAGGTAGTCACTTTCTGTATTTTGTGGGGGAGGAAGTGGATGGATGGGAAAGTGAGTGGTTTTGATAGACGCTGCACATACTCTTTGTTAAAGACTGAAAATATTAATGTTCATAGGTTTTATTGATATCAGTTTTTAAAAGATTACAAATTATTTCAAATTTAGAGACAAACTAGGATGATAGTTTACCTGAGAGTGATGCATTCTTTACATCAATTTATATTTCCATTAATAATATATGAAAGCCCTTTTATGTACACTCTTGCCAACTCTAAATATCATTAATTTTTAATAATCCTATGGTAAAAGCTGCACCTCTCTCACACTCTCTCCTTTCTCCTCTCCTTTCTCTCCTCTGTCTCTCTCCTCTCCCCTCTCTCTTTTCTCTGCCTCTCTTTTCTCTCTCCTCTCATCTGTCTCTCTCCTCTCTGTCTGTCTCTCTCCTCTCTGTCTTTGTCTCCTCTCTCCTCCATCTCTCTCTCTCTCTGTCACTCTTCTCTCCCCATCTCATTTTTTCTGTCTTTCTATCTGTCTCTCCCTCCCTCCCTCTCTCTCTCTCTCCTGAGGATTATTGCATATATATTAGGCTAATCCTCAACCACTGAACTATATCCCCCAAACTGTCATACTTTTTTAATGTAGTATTTTTATGATTACCAACCAAATATATTCTAATATTTTCTTATAATTATTACCCATTTGCTTTTATGATATGAATTACACACTATCTCATGAATTTTCATAAAAATAATATTTAAAGATTCTATTGCATTGGAAGTACACTTTCTGTATTGAGCTGTTTATGTGTAATTCTTTTCTTTCCCTCTGCTGCTTACTTTTTAATAATTTTCTTTTCTTTTCTTTTGCAGTACCAGGGATTGAACTCAGGACCTTGCGCTTGCCAGGCAAGTGCTTATTCTACTGAGCTATCTCCCCAGCCCCCTTTTAATAATTTTCTGTGTTACACTTATAATTTAGAACTGCTTCCCTTTTTAATTTTTATGTATTATACTTAAAATTATATTGGTACATATTAATCATACAAACCATTTTCATTTGGGGATATTCGAACACGTACGCAAAAATACTTTGCTTACTTTCATTTTCCAATACCCCTCTTTCCCTGTCTTTCCCTTTACTTTTCTTTAATAATCTATTTTCTCCTGAGAATTTTTCCAACATAGTGCCATCCCCTTCGCTTTTCCTTTATGTCTCCTCAACTACCAGTCGCTCATCCAAGCTTCCTTATCTGTCCTTAAATTGTAACAGAGCTATCTTTTTATAATGTAAATCAGCCTTCTTGCTTTGAGCTTATACCCTGAATGGCTTCCCGTTATCCCTAGAGATCTTAGCCTGGCCGGGAAGGTCTTTTGTGACCCACTCCTTGGCTGCCTCCTGCCTCCTCTTCTTCTATCACACTCCTGCCGCTGGGTTCTCCAGGCATTTCAGCCCAAGCGTACTCAGGAGCACCCTATGTGCAGTTACGAGCCTTTGTAACTGCCCCCTTTGTCTGGAATAACATCTCCCTGTCCTCTTAGGAATTTCTCTGTATCTTTCCAGGCTCGAGCATAGTGGATGATTCCTTTCTTCACATGATCATAGTGCATATTCTTCTTTTGCACTATTGCCCCCCTTTTTTCCTGTGCCAGTGCACGTGTAATCTTGTTCAATAACTTTCACTAACACCTGTTCTTAACATAAATAAAACTTCTGCAAGCAGCACCTTGACATTGCTTGCAATAGATATAAAATAAAACACAAAAATAAAAACATCAAAAAACCCCCACATCACTGTGAAAATCTAACTGTGCCCTCCTAAGATCACCTCAACGCCCCGATATATACGCTGCCTTGGCAATTCTGCTCACTCAGGCCAGTTATTAGATTATTTTTGTGGTTAAAGAGAGATTTGTGGAGAATATTTACAGGTCATTGTACCACCATCCCTTACAAAAAGATGCAAATTTGTGAAAGCGATGAAAACACCTTTAGAGAATCACATTAATTTGCAATTGTTTTTTGTCTTGTGCCAATGGAACAAGTCTTCGTCGGCTGTGCACTGACTTCATTATAAACAGAATGTCAGGGAGAAATGCTTCTTAGTTCATCCGTCCTGGTGGCATTTGTCTTAATTCAGGAGGGAAAGTATTAAATACAGATAAAGGACGATGCGATAGGCAGGCTAATGAAAATGGGATGTCGTGCCTCAGGGGGCAGATGTTGTTAAGGGAACTCTGTCTGTCAGGCTGAATTTGTTAGATTATATGGTAGAGTGAGCACGAACTTAGAATGAAGCAGTATTATATTTAGATTTGGGAGCAACCAAGTACAGCTGCCAGGTTGGCCGTAATTGCATGTGTTCCTGGCTTTGTGGTAGTCCACATTTGTAAAAAGCTCACAATCCACTATTTATCCTAAAAGCTTAAGTATAAAACTGACATTCCTTTTCACTATTTCTTTTTCATCTCTAGGCGGTGAATTGTGCATGGATTGGAGATGGAGCAGCACTAGCCTTCACTGAAATGTTTTTATTATTTGATTTGCTAAGAATGAATCAGCATAGAAGCTGGATACTTAATATGTTGGAAGATATAAAAACATGATTATTATTTAAAACGTTTCCAATTGTTATACCTTTTACTCCATGATTATCAGTATCAATTTCCACTAATGCATAAAATTCTGCCAATCTTAAAATTCTACAGAGAATCCTAAGTATTAACCAGTAGTATAAAAATAGGACCTTGGAGGCAGTAATAAAGGGGTGTTTATTTCCCACATTACTCCAAAATGTATAATTTTAGTTGTTCCTTTTCAAATTACAACCGGATACCAAAACCTCTTTTCACTCAGAAAGGATGTTATTAAGTTTTCCTTTAGAAAAAAAAAAAAGCAGCTGCGTGTAGGCAAGTTTCAAAAATAGTCCCAAAGATGAATGCAGTGGGTCATTAACAAGACTATATTGTAACGAGACGAAGTAACAGTGTCTAGTACTTTATTCTTTGGCACTGACTTTACTGTCATTCGCCATTTGTGCTCTCGGGCTGTGATAAAGGTACTCAGCGCTCCACGAACTTCTGGTCAGAGACGGGCAGTCACGTGGTTTTATTATCCTGTCTGTGATTGTGGTGGTTCTCAGGACTGGCACTGACAGTGGAGCTCACATGCCAGTGCCCACCTTCTTCCTTTGGTCTGAGGTGTCTGAGCCCCTCCGCAGCTGGATGTAGTCTTGTTGGTGACTGCTCCATAAATCAGAGGTCAGTGGTACGGTGGGGCTGTGTCAGGGTGTCACGACCTCTGTCCCCCAAATCATCCACAACAGTATGTTTATTGAATTCCCTCTTTGTACTTCCTTCCTAGAAGAAAGATTCTGTGGATTTGAGAATATTCCTCAAGGGTTTATTAATCAAAAAAGAGTTGAAAACTGTTCTTTCAATACCTAATTTTATTTATTTATTTATTTATTTATTTATTTATTTATTTTGGAACTGGGAATTGAACTCGGGCCCTTGTACTTGCCTGGGAAGCGCTTATTCCACTGAGCCACCTCCCCAGTCCCCTTGATACCTAATTTTATTATAATTTATAATACCAGTGAAACTGCTGTCACCTTGTGTAGACTCCATCTATTTTTAAGGTAAGACCACAAAAATCTCTTTCTAAACATATTGTGATAAAATGTGTTTGGCAGATTTGACATAATGACACAATATTTTCCATTGTGTTCAGTTGTGAGTGTATAGTTTAGTGGCATCAAACACATTTATAATGTTATATAACCATAACCATTATTTATATTCAAAAATTTTCATGACCCCCCAACAAATTCAACAGTCCTTAATTTGGTAGATAATTCATTAAACAATAATTCCCCTCTTCTCTCCCTTCTCCACCTTCTGGAAACCTCAATTCTACTTTCTAACCTCATGATTTTGCCTATTCTGTGTACCAAGTATAAGCAGAATCATATAATAATGTTTTGCCTATGCCTGGCTTATTTCACTAGCAGGATCTATTCAAAGCCCCACCATGTTATTATATGTATCAGAATTCTATTCTTTTTTAATGCTGACTGTTATGATATTGTATTATACATCAAGTTTTATTTACTCATTCATCTATGGATGGACACTGAGTTAGTTCTATTTTTCAGCTGTTATGAATAGTGCTATTATGCGCATTGGCATAAATAGCTATATATGCTATATTGTTATATGAACAGCAGAGTAAGTACATATAAATCTGTTCAAATCACTGATTTTAATTATTTTGGATATAAGCTTAGGAGTGGAATTGCTGGGTAATACTTTTTATTAGATTAAAATTTTTAAATCAGTTTTTTCTTTTCATAAGAGATTTTTTTCTTTTCTTACCAAAGAACCACACAAGTGATTGCATTGTAATCTGTTGTGTGTCGTTTTCTTCCTATAAACCAGTCCTGGGTGTCCCTGTGGTTCACTCTATATTTAAATTATGAAATAAGGTGCCCTTATGTTAGTGCCTTAAAAATACTTGGAAGCAAAATTTAAGAACAAGATAGTTGTTCTTTATTGATCTTGAACTATAGATCCTATTCTTTTCTATTTCAACATTCATGCCACAGAAAGGATATTTCACTTCATGAAAAATACATCTCAGCCATGATTCCAACACAGTCTTCAGAATTTATTGTGCAAATTGCTTGAAATGGCACTTGTCACCAATGAACAGAATGGAAAATAAGGACATGTCATTCCCCTTGTGGAAATGATTATTCTGGACACGGTGCTAATTTGCCAACCTTGAAAAAGTCAGTTTTGTTTATAAAGACCTTGACATATTCACTGAATTGAGAATTGTAAGTAAATATCACGAGCTTGTGTTTGCTGATCCCTGGGGTAATTGCTTAATACAAGTTCCTCAGAGCTCTTTATCCTTGAAAATCAGATTAAAACGATGACATTATCAAGGTGCCGGAGGATGGGAGAGGAAGAAAGAAATATAGGCCTATTGTGGGAGCTCAGACTGAGGCATTCATTTTCATATTTTTGCTCTTTTCTTCTAGACTCATCCTCTGTCCATCAGAGAGCCAAGAGAGGTGGGATGGCAGTATTCCTCTGAGACATGTAGTTAATTATCCTAAATAATGCAGTAGAGGCTGCTAGTTAATGGGAATGGAAATCAAGCCCTCTCAGGAACCTGCGTGCTGTATCGCTTCTTTTACTCTCTGCTGTTAGGCTCACCTGAACGAGGTCCATGGGTTTACCTCTGTTCTGGAGAATGGTGGACTCACAGAATTGAAGGTTTCCACAGTGGGTATGCACTTCTGTTTGAGTCCATCCATATCTCTTTCCAGTGCTGTAGCCCAAGTAATTTGGTTAGAGACAATGAATTGTATGGAGGGTTGCTTCTGAGTGTGGTGATTTGGGGTGGAGTGGGGTGTGAGGCCGATATGGATGAGATTCCAGTTACTGGCTGTGG
>NDGN011468176.1:0-12717 GCA_002564285.1 Tympanoctomys barrerae
GAAAGAAAGAAAGAAAGAAAGAAAGAAAGAAAGAAAGAAAATTCAACTCAAGAATATGAGAAAACAGAACTATCTTTTCAGTACAGTTTGGCAGGGAGTCTCAGTTTTAGACTTGCATTTAAGCTCTGCTTCCCGGCTCCGGGGCGACTGTCTTCCCTGAAATCGCCTCCTTGCTCTCCATCAGAACACAAACCTTCTACTCTCTGCAACCGCTCGCAGCGGTTGCTCACTAGCCGGACATCTATTCCCGTAGCTACGGGACTACCTTTCCCAGCCTCCATCCCAGTACCTGAGCTCGGTAACTTAATTTTGGTTGGTGTGGTATTAACATTAATATTGCAAAGAATCCTTAAAGGAATGAAGCTCACCCTTTTCTCTCATCAAGTTGCAGAGAATAGAATGTGGTGATGGAGCGCAGGCAGCCGCTGTGGACTCCATTTTGGCTGAGGACGAGGTCTTGTGGGAGTGCAGGTCCCTAACACCAGTGGGGCTGGCTCATGAGCAGCGGACTGCTTGTCTTTGTGCTTTCTTTTTGCTTAATGAGATAAATAAAGTTTTATCAGATTTAAACTGGTATTGAAGGCCTGGGGATATAGCACAGCAGCATAAGTTCCTGCCTGGCAAGGGCAAGGTCCTGTATTTGATCCCCAGTACTGAAAAAAATGAAACAAAATAAACTGGCATTGAATTTTTGGCCAAGTTAGAATGAAGCTGATTTATACCAATCTTTCCTTTTACTTAGCAAATCCCTTTGTTTTGAGACAGAGACCGCTATAGACAGGGCAAACTTCTTGGCCTTTAGCTCGTTAATGAAAGCATGGTTCGTGCTCTCTTCTGTCTTTCAGGGACTTTAAATTTGCTTTTGTTAAAACAAACAAACAAATGAGAACAATTACCTTTCACTTGAGCCTTCAGACATCCAAGAGATAGTTAAAAGCAGAACAAAACTTGACCTTCCTTTTGTATTTATCTCTTTTATTACCTTAAAACTGTGTGTCAGATACTTGCTTCGCTCTACATGTAGGTATTTAAAGCACGTAGAGAGTGTCTGTCTTGTCTAAAAGTTGGCAAAACAAGATGGAACAACCCATTTCATCCACCTGCAAGACTGAGGTCACCAAGCATAGAGACTTACAGGGACCTCTGGCCCCTCCAGGGAGGCTCCAGTCATTGGCCTAAACGTATGGGCCTTTTGGATTCCGGCAGAATCTCCACAAAGTGGAGGCCTCCCAGGCAGACGCCATCATCTCAGGGAAACCACGTCACTCGGCTTTGCAGTGCAGATCGCCCTGTCAAGGGACGAGAATTCCTTCCACAGCCATCTTGCAAGACCAGAGCTGACACAGTGACCAGCCAGACCTGCTCACCTCAGCCCCACTATAAAAAGCAACCTCGTTCCTTTGTCCCACCGTGTTCTAAGATGCTTTAGTGCGACAAGACATCGAGGACCTCACCAAGCCAAGCTGAGGTCCCCCTCACCTCTGGAGCAGAACCTCCTTAGATCCTGCTGGCAACAATATGACTTAGACACCTTTAGGGCACGGTAATACACCTTGACAGGCATCGGAAAGATGCCCAGACAGGGTAGAAGTGACGCTTCTAACCTCAGCCTGTGTTCCAGTCCCTTCAGCTACAGAGGAAGGAAGGTCTCACGGGGATTTTGTTAGGGTTCACTGTGCACTTCAGCATGTCTGGGATTGCGAGGTCCTGAGTGAAGGAACCTGCTTCCCTTTTCCTCCTTTGAGGATTCCTGGGCCGCAGAACCAGGAATTTCTTGGTTTGCATGTAATACACACTTCCATTCATGAACTTTGGAGAAACGAGGCCTGCTTCTGGGCTCCATCCATCAGCAGCACCCTGGAGCAGGAACCTCTGTCCTGGGGCAGTGCTGTGTTCAGGGAGCTGCCTGAAGGCACCGCTTGCTTCTGCCTGTCACATGGTGGCCACATCCTGTCCTGGAGCTGTGACAATAGGACGTGTCTATAGACATTTCCTAATCCCCTGACGGCAAAGTCGCTCTGGTGGAGAGCGAGCGCTCTCAGGTATTGCTTCCCAGGTTCCCAGGAGAGCTTGTGAACCTCAGCCTCCTGGGTCTCTAGATTCTTGGCGCGCTGGTTCTGGACAGGAGTCAAGGAGTCTTTTCAGTTCCTCCCTGCAGGAGTTCCTGCTCTGTTCCGCAGATAAGCATGACCTCTCTTAGAGGAATAACCCAAGGGTGACAATGACATTTCAGGAACATAGAAAGGGCATGACTCTAGGCCACTGAGGTAGATCTCCACAGTGGCCATCAGAGGTTTAGAAATCTTGCTAAAAAATTGGGAAGTAGCTATGAAATCTGTGGTTTATGGATCAGTTAAAGACTGGTTTATGTTTGCTTCACATGTAGTGATTTTCTCCAGTAATAGTGCAGCAATGACCTAAATGAAATAATCCCGAAAGAAATGATCAAGATGACTGACGATTCCAGCCCATGCCTCGGGAGCTCACTCATCCTAATCCAGTGTGTTCCCAGTTCCTGCTGTTAAGCTTTCTGTGATGAATTTTATATAAATATTCAGGAGCTATATTAGAAAAGCATACAGTGCTTTTCACTTAGTGCCACATAATTTTTAGTACCTAAATGATTTTTGTTGGAACAGCAGAAAATTGCTAGAATTAATGCCATTCACATTTCCGTAGACTGGAGAAAAAACAGCAAAAGAGATCATCGTAGCCCACCTTCCGTGGATGGCCGGTGCTTAACCTTGGCAGCTCACAACACATGGCAATGCCGCAGAGGCCTTCTTAAATCACTACTTTTTAGCTCTAATCATTGCCTGCTCTGCGTGCTTGGTGCTGACATTTAATTGTTGCCAAGAGAATCTGAGTAATACAGAGATCTATCCCCACACCAGCAAGCTGCAAACAAAATCAATAGCCCTGTGCTGGCAAGATTATTTTATTGTTGTCCCTTTAGTCTCCCCTCCTCTTTTACAATTACTTTTATTACTACTATTCATTTAATGAGGCCATGGAGTTCGGAGCCAGATGGTTCCATTAGTTAAATCTGGAAGACTGGAATGGAATTGAGTTCAAATCAGGTTAAAAGCAATAGCGTTGCAAATTCCAGCAGTCGCCACCTCCTAGCACACTGCCCAGAGTACCTGTTACATGACAGCAATTAGCGTTGGCTTCCAACAGAAAGACTTAGAATAAAGTTATGAGGTACCAAGCGGGTTCACTCCCCCACTCATTCAATAAGGACTTCACTGGATTCTCCCTTGGGGGTCTCAGAGTGACACAGACCAGATAGTCACAGTCCTACTTCATGGAGGTTGTAGTCTACTTCAGAATAAAGTCGATCATGAGCAAACAGCAAGACTTCTATGAATGTGTGAGAATTGCCAGGAATAGAGAAAGGAGAGAGCCCACGGGGAGAGCCCAAGGGTTGGCAGAAGGGTAGTTGAGGCGGGAGGATGGTCCAAGCGTCTCTCTGGGGAGGCATTATTTAGGCTGTGACTTGACTAATTGTAGGCAGCTAACACTGGGAACAGAAAGAACAACAACAACAAAAAGAATACAAAAGCCTGGGGTGGTAGTCATTTGGAGTCTGTGTTCATCAGCTTTCATTACTGTAACAAAATACATGAGATAATCCAATTATAAAGAGAAAAGGTTTATTAGCCTCACAGTTTTGAAGGTTTCCATTTATGACTGGCTGGCCTTGTAGCTCTGGACGTGTGTGGCACAGTGTCCCGTGCTGTCAGGGTGGAGTGGAGCAGACTGTTCACTTCATATCAAATGAGGAGAAAGGAGACCAGCAAAGAGCCTGGGACCTTCGATCTCTTTTGTGGGAAGTTCCAATGACTTAGAATGTCCCACACTGTGGACCCTGTAGCACCAGAATCAGGTGAGAGAGGAAGGGTGGTCTCTAAGGAGGCAGAGAGTAGGCAGAGTGTGCTGACTGGAGCTGTGGTTGAGCTAATGAAGGGGCATTTAGGCACTCAGGCTATCCTGGGATTCCATGCACACTTTGCCCCAAGTGCTAATTCATAGTTTTACAAAAAGAAGACCTTTGGGTTGAGGCAGTGGCTATTCCAGGCAGCCTCGTGCTTTGGTCGGTGAGCGAAGTCATCAGAAGCATGATTTTGCTTGGCCAAAGGAAGTATTTGGGGCAGTGACACTGGGCACAGGCAAAGCAAGACAGGGTTCTGCCTACTAAGTTTGCCTTATTACATAGCGATAGCTTACGCTGGATGCCGCGGCCATTCCTGGGTGGCACGCCCGCTCTGCTCAGGTCTCTTCCTTCTTGCTGGCCTGCTCGGGGGGAACATGGTGGCACCACACCACAGCTTTTGGCCAGTGTGATGGTTTCCTTTCCTGGCTCCCTTTCTGTTCTTTTTCTTGCAGTTACCTCTCATCTGTGGGATGACTTTGCAGTCATCAAGGTTGAGGTGGAAGGGACTCACGAAGACCCATCCCCAGGCTTCCATCAGCATCAGCCCCTGTCTGAATTCTCATCCGGATGGAGGCCTCTTTGACTGGTGCTTATTTTTGCTTTTTATATACAAGGTGAGCTAGAGCACTTATCCAACCAAAATATTCTCTGGATCTGTTCCTTCATGCATAGCAGACACTCAAAAGTACTTCATGTACTGAGCCATTCATCTGCTGTGTCCGTTGACCTTCACTGTCAACCTGACTGGTCTTACAGCCACACAGGGGATTGGTACAGTGCCCTTCTGGGTGTGCCTGGGTGGGTCCAGGAAGCGTCGCCTTGGATTCTCTGTCTGATGCTGGGCCTCTTCCTTCCGCACAGCTCACCTGCTCGGCCTCATGTCCACCCTGAAGCCAGCTCCATCTTCCTCCATGTATCTCCAATGGGATTCTTCTGCCTCAGAACCCACCAGCCATGGGCTGAGTCCTCTGAAACCGGGAGCAGAAATAAACCCTCCCTTCAGCTGTGTACTCAGGCTTTCAGGTCAGTGGGGAAAAGCTGACCCGTATGCATCCCAAGGCCTCTGCCAAGGGCTTGCCGTTCGGTCCTCATGTGATACGTCCTCTTGGCTAGAGCATTATTCTGAATGGTTTAATGACTAGGTTTTGAGTGAGGCCAGTGACTCCCTATGTGGGAACTCATTAACCTGGCTGAAGGCCTGAGCAGAAGAAGCCTGCCTGGCAGGAAGGGACTCACCAGCAGCTGGCCTTGGGCTGGACAGCAGCCCTCCAGGGCCTTTCCTCTTACCTCCATTCATCTCGTTAGTTCTCTTTTGCTGCAGAACACCGACATCTATCCATTTGTGCCCATTGTACAGATGAAGAAATTGAGTTGCAGAGGCGTTGAGTCTTCCAGCCGAGGACACAATGGTGAGTTCATAGCAGAGCTGCGGCTCCAGGGCCGGGCTTTCTGAGCCACAGCACAGTCCACTGTGTTGATGTGATGGATACGGGCCACATGGTAGCCTATATGCAGCATACAGCATGTTTCCTATTGAACATTTCTCATGCTAGCAATTCACAACCTAGCTTGGGTTGGAACACGGCACCAAAAGCATCAGTGTGTCGATACCTGGGGATCCTGGTGATGTGCAGAGATGTCCGCTGGCAGGAATGCTGGTGAACAGAGCTGCGTCGCCACTTCCTATGTCACCTAGCTTTGCTTGGAATGTTGAGAACTCCTATAAAATTCTCTCCTTTGAAACCCTAATTTCCAAAACAAACACCAAAATAGTCATATTATTTTCAGAAGTATTCCACTGGGAATACTATGAAGGGGACGGAATAAGCAAAACCAAAAAGTAGCTGTGTGTTAGATGTGCCATCCCCCAAAAGAATGGAACGAAAAACAGAGAAAATAAATAGCACATGTGGAGGCCTGAGCCTCTCAGTGTCCTTCATCGGAGGCTAAAGTCCCCAGTGAAGTCTAAATTTCAAAAGTGACCTGAAATTGGAACTTTTCCACAGGAAAAGTCAGCAGTGACTATTGACCCCACGATCAATTCTTTCTGTTTAAGTTGCTGACTGCACAAACCGGAGAGAGCATTGGATCATATTTGATTAATTCAGCTGTTCTCGAGGAGCATCGTCACCCTAAAACCATAAAGCGACAGTCTCCCGGGCTCTGAATTAAAATTATTCTTCTTACGATGGAGAAGAGAATGATGAAGATCTTGATTTTATTGGCCCTTGGAGCGCACTGCTCAGGTAAGGGACGCAGCAGCAGGGCCACCTGCTCTTAGGGCTCGCGCCCACCCTGGCCACACGTCTCATCTGCCGTGGCCATTGCTTGTGTCCAGGTTTCCCTGTGTTTGACTACGATCCTGATGCCCTGCACGAAGCCCTCAGCGCCTCCGTGGCAAAAGTGAACTCTCAGTCACTGAGTCCTTATCTGTTTCGGGCGTTCAAGAGCTCGTTAAAAAGGGTAAGAGAACAAGGAGACCTCCTCTACTCTTCTTGATCCTCTCTCTCTGTCTTCACTCCATTTGTTGGGTAGATTCTTCCTTTTCATTTTTGCTAGCTTAGAGAGCAGCAAGCAGGCTCTTTCACACTGATATGTTCTTTGGATGAGAAAGGATTTGATTACGATCCTCGTCCTGAGGCTCTCAAAGCTTCTTTGGAGGTTCGACTCCCCCACAATGTCTGCCTCTCTGACCTTGGCTTCACCCTCTCTGCATTCTGCTTCCTGACCCACCATCCTCACGGCCCTTCCACTGGCGTTTTACTAAGAGCTGCTCATTTATTGCCAATGAGCCTCCTTTCCAATTCAGCAGCTCTGTTCTGACTACTTAGAGGAAATAAATTCCAGCTTTTGAGCCGAAGAACTCCACCTTCTTTTGTCAGTTTGGTGATATGCTATTTCCTGATAGCCTGGAGAACTGGAGAGAGAACTTTTTGAGCTTCTGTTGATCAGCTTCGTGAAGGGAGAGAGGGAAATGTGGAGTCACCCTGTACAGGAAACGAGAAAGAGGCAGCTCCTCTCTCTTCTTCTGTGTCCCCAAATGATTTCACTGTCTCCTTATCACCTTAACAGGGCTCACAAGAGGCAGGAGCAGAAATACGCTCACGAATGAAGGTTAAGCGGAGAGTGGTGGGAGGTTCTGGAAAGTTAGCTGGCCTGGGAAGGAGAGAGGAGAACGGGCTGCCTAGGAAGCAGAAAGGAGTTTCACCAGGCGTCCGGGCAGCAGCGGCCCGCTCCCACTCTGCCCCTGCACTCTCTCTGCACCCTGTTCCCTTCTCATCTCTCTTTGGGGTCCCCCCTGAGCTCACACTTGGCTTATCCCCCCAGGTGCCCCATGCAGCACGATTCGTGCTTCCCTAGGCCTACTCTCTGATATAACATAATTCTCTCCACCTTCTTCTTCAGAAATGGACTCTGTTTTCTCAGTCTAAGCAAAATGATGGAGTTGACCTGGTTGTCTTTTCTAGTTGGTCATAGGTCTATGGGCAATGCCTTAGTTGGGACCTTTCCTGGAACAGGATCTGAGGGCGGCTGCTTAGACCTGGCTGCGGAGGTAGGGACATCCTGTGAGGTCAGTTTGGTCAGCTGCCAGGGCAGAGACCAAACTGCTCCTAGAAGGTTCCAGGAGGGGCATGAGCAGCACTTTTCTTTCTGTGCTGTTTCCATCAGCTCTCAGACCCCAGTTCTCGCTGATCTTCAATGACGTCTTCCTGTAGCGCTGTGCATCCATGTCCTTTTGTCAAGTTTGCACACGGATAGCTTAACTTTGTTTATAATTCAGTCATTGCTCACTATAGGACACAATTAGCAGCTAATTAAGTGAATGAGAGCATGAGAAAAGATCCTGAGAAAACAGACTAGGAACACCCCGGGGACCTGGCCTGGGAGCTGAGACAGGATCCAGCTCAGCTCCCCGGGGCCCATGCCACATGTGCACCATTTCATTTTTTTTTTATTTGTTTATTTTCCATGAGTTGCTACATTTTATATGAAAAGATACTGGAGTTACATCAAGTATAATAAAGACATCTCTGTTCAGTTTATGACCGTAGTGATGGGTGTCCAAAGGCATGTTTTATAGTCACTTAACCCCAGGTGACAGCCACGCACCTGAGGCTGAGCACCCTGACTGGTAAAGTGAGTAAGCCTTCTGGGCACGCAAGTGCGGGTGTCTCTCTGCCTGTTGCTGTCCCATCTGGAGGCCCATCAGTGTTTGCCTCTTCCCAACCTTTTCCAATTACTTCAAAGCATCTATTAAGTGGCATTCCCCATCCTGTCCTTCTGTTGTCCCCTCCAATCTGAGAGGATCATCCTCCTTTGGACTTGCCTGGTGGAGGGTCTTTCCTCCCTGAAGCATTTCACATTTTGCTTTATGTTAATCATTTCCTCTACACACACCCTGTCGATGGCCCAATACACCTAGACTCCATCCTAACGGACATAGGGCTCTGCTGGGAGGCCAAGTCCTCAGGAGAGAGCCAGGAGAACAGACCACGGGCACCAAGGGCATGAACAGCCCGCAAAAGAATTAAGGAGCATGTGGGAACAAATACTTGACCACTGTAAGATCCAAATAGGAAAAAAAAATACTAGAACTAAAGCAATGAGGTGAAAAGGAAGAGTAACAAGGTGAGAAAGAAATCCCAGTCACTGCTGTGGAGTACCATTTGGTAAAATTATCTTCAGGAGACAACTTAGAAATATCTATTAAGCATATTTTTAAGCACATTCAACATTAAAATTAGCAAGTACTTTAAACTTTTGATTGTCTAATTTCACTTCTAGAAATATATCAACAGAAAATAAGTGGCTTATTCACGTGTCCTTTTGGGGTAGAGTCTGGTGGACTTAGAGAAAAGGTCATATTCTTCTTTCTCATCCCTGAGTTTATTCTTTAAGTCCAGTTGTTCTTGACTTGGGGTTCCTGTTAGCATCAGCTTAGAACTTTAAATATCCTGGATGCCAAGGAGAGATGGTTGGCTAATTAAATCTCCACCTCCAGGTTTGGGGTTCATATTCTCAGCTCTCCTCCAAGTCACTCTAGTGAGGAATGAAGGTGAATACTACTGGGTTTTACCAAGAGTCTTGAATCAAATGCCATCACCCTTGATTTCAATTTTCTACCTTTTGGCTTTCAAGTTCTGAAAAGGATGAAGAAAGGGGAAGTGGCAGGACCTCAGCAGTCTCTTGGGTACAGTCTTAGCATCAAGTTTACCAGACTCTTCTCCCTGTGGACACAGGTGGGCAAAGGAAAAGCAGACAGGTGGCAGAGCAGCGAAACAGCACCAGAGAGGAAAGACCAGGCACCGAGTATAGTGCCCAAGGTCACACCTTCATGACCAACCCACACATTCTAAAAGTATGTTCCAGAACCCCCCTGGATGGCCCTCAAGCCAGGCAGTTTGACAAGCCAGCTTAATTGTCGCTGTTCACCCTTTGTCAATTTGACACCCTAAAACATTTCCTTAAAGCATAATTAATCTGTAAGTAAACAGGTGGTCACAGTTCTGCCTAACATGATATATCGATCCTACTTAAACTAAAAAGTGTACTAAGGCCTGCCTGGATAGCTCCTACATTACACAAAGCCCAAGTCCGAAGTCCGAAGGCAAGCTTTCAGCTGCAAACTCCTGTAATGGGGAATATATTTAAAGTCATACGGTGAAATGTTTTACTTCTGTGATGATAGCTACAAATTCACAGATCAGCAAGTCTCAAGAACAATCAACAGGAAAAAAATTTAAAAAGCCATCAAAAGCAAGTGCCATATTTTCTATAGTCAATGGTGCAGAGTAAACATACACATTTCGTAGAGGAGGAGCAGGATAGAAAAGAAGGGAACCCAAATATGTGCATCCGTGTTGGCAGCAGCAGCACAGCGAGTAGTAGCTAAAGCTTGGAAGCAACACAAATACCCAACAACTGAGAATGGATTAGAAAGTATATTCTTTTTATACAAAGACTACTCAGCTATAAAGAAAGATAAATGTGAGACTTTTCTAGGTACATGGATGTAACTTGAGCCTGTGCTCACAAGTGGAATCAATGAGACTCACATGTGCAAATCTCCCTGGTGCATTCTCTCCCTGGTGTGTGAAGCTCCAAGAGTAACTAAGGCCCAAACTGTACAATGGATGTAGTGAAATGGGAAGAGACTGTTCAAAAGGATAAAGGAGCTCGGGTAGGGGAAGGAGGCAGGAAGGAAGACAAAAGGCGAGAACTACAGGACAGTGAAGCCAGTTATACTGCTAATTTCTCTTAGCTTGATGAAAAGAGAAGTTTGTGCTGGTATCATTTGAACACACTTTCATGCCTATATCTTGTGCTCTGAGTAGCTATTTTGAAGATAACAATATATACTTTAATAACAATTGCTATTCTCCTATTATTTTGTTTTGAAATTTTGGTTTTTCCATAAAATAAAAAATAAAAAATGAATGCAACCAGAGCAAAACTACAATCCAGCTGGGCAAACACTGAGTCCTGAGTGCTCTGTCTGCCATCGAGACAACGGTGAGGAGGTGTAAGTCCCCCAGGGCTTGGGCAGCCCCAGCCCGGGGCCTTGCCAGTCGCTGCGCACAAGGGCTCTCTTGGGCTGCTTGGTGCATGGCCTGTGCGTCTCCTCAGCAGACATTGAATATACTGGCGTTTCCAGCTCCCAAGGGTCTCTCTGTGCTGTGGCTTCACCTCTCCAAATCCATACAATGCCATCTCCTTGGCACACCACCTGGCCCTCCAGGCAGTAGAAACCTTTGAAATCTGGGTAGAAACTCCCGTACCCTCAAACTCTTGGATTCTGCCAACCTGATACAGCAGCATTATGTGGTCGATACCAAGGTCCATTGGCACTTTGGACCATAGCTACACTGGCCTCTGAGTGCCTGGGTGGCTGAACATGGTGAAATGGATGCCGGGCACCACTTCCGTACATGCTTATTGTAGATGGTGGTGATGAAATGCAGAAGGTAGAACAGGTGGCGCACTCCTGTAATCCCAGCACTGAGGAAGATAAAACAGGAGGGTCAGTGTGAGTCCGAGCTGTGTAGTAAGACCCTGTGCCAAATACATTAAATAAATAAATAAATAAGTAAAACAGGTCAATGAATGGATGTGCTTAAGCTGGGGCAGCAATCAAATGGTGGAAACCTTCACTGAAGATGTCATATTTGAGCTAAGACTCATTGGAATGGCAAGATGTTTTAGTCCTAGGAAGACTTGAGGGGAGGCTGGGGGATTGCAAAGCAAAGCCACTGAGAGAGTCCCAAAGGACAAAAGGACTTAAAACAAAGGATGGCCAGAGCCCTGTTAACCAGAGAAGGAAGGACAATGATGGAGTGAGGTCAGAGACTTGGGGATAAGCTGGAACATATGGAAGTCAAGATCTTGAAGAGTCAGGGCAACAGGTGACCCTTGGAAGGATTTCAGACAGGCGACTTTGCCTTGGTCTGAAAAGGGCTGGAATAACAGGACAGTGCAGACCAGGTGACCTAAGAACAAGTGGAATTTGATCCTTATAGCTCTGGAGGCTGGAGCTTCAGATTGGAGAGTGAGAATGCCAGACTGTAGAGATTCTATCTTCTAGGTTGTGGAAGGCCACTTCTCCTTATATCCTCACATGACACAAAGAGATCTCTGGCCCTCTACTTATAAGGCCACTAATCTCATTCATGAGGGCCCCATCCTCAAGATGTAACTAAAGACTTCACTTCCAAATGTCATCATACAAGGATTAGGGTTTTAACATATAAATGAAGTGGTGGTGGTGCGGCATGCAGTCTATTACAATCTCTCCGATTATTGGGTGGAGTTAGGTAGAAGGGAGGAAGTCAAGACTAGTAATATGCTGGCATGGAACTCAGGTAGGCAGTTGTCTTAGGCCATGTGTTAGTCCATTTGTTGTTGCTATAACAAAATACGTGAGATCTAATGACTTACAAAGAAAAGAGGCTATGTATCTCACAATGCTTTAGAGCACAGTGGCAGCATCTACTCAACTTCTAGTGAAGGACGTTTTGTTGCCCCACAACATGGTATAAGGTGTCCGTAGCAGAAGAGAACAAATATACCGACAGAGTGCATTTTTATGACAAAGCCATTCCAATGATTGGCCATCAACTCATGAAGAGCTTCAGTTACTCAGGAAAGTACAACCCACATCATCTGATTGCCTCAAAGAGCTCTTACCTTCCAACGCCACTGCACTGGACCAAATTTCCAGTCATGCGAACTTCTAGAAGACATGCTCAAAACTTAGCAGTCCATTTTCTGATGCAATGACAGAAAGCCTGAGGCTGAGTAATTTATAAAGAAAAGAAGTTTATTTTGGCTTATGGGGACTCAGACAATGGCAGCAGCGATAGTAGCTGATGTCCAAGTTGGGTGCAAGAGGATGGATCAGAATTGATCTGAGGGCAAAGATGGGAAGTTAGGCTCCTCTGTGCATCCATGCCCACATGCTGTCCATTTCACCTTTTATCCTCTGTGCATGCGTTGCTCAATTACGCACAGTCAGCTATTTCTGGTCTTTTCTCTCCGCCCTTGAATAAGGATTCATTTGAAAAACCTAATGAACAGTACATTAGTGAGGGTTTTTCAGAGAAGCGTAACCAGAAGAGAGAGAGAGAGCATGAGAGAGAGAGAGAGAGAGAGCATGAGAGAGAGAGAGAGAGAGCATGAGAGAGAGAGAGAGAGAGAGAGAGAGAGAGACTACATTGCTGTACCTGAATGTGTTCTCCAAAGTTCATGTGCTAGAAACTTATTCCTCCATGTTGAGAGGTGAG